>PVKY010005274.1:0-17737 GCA_004027775.1 Bradypus variegatus
CGCCCCCGCCCCGTCCCCCACCTCCACCCCTGCCATAAGGGGTGCGTGGACCCTCCGCACCCACCCACCCACCACAAATGGTGCGACCCTCCCCACCCTCACCCAGAGGGGTGCGCCCCTCCCCACCCCCCACCGCACGGGGGCGCGCCCCTCCCCATTTCCAGCCGGACTGCGGGGGAGGAAAGGTGCCATTTGTGTTCTGGAAGCAGGAAGGGTCCGTTCCTTCGTTATCTGACAAGTGCACTCACAAAGCATGCACAACACAGCACACACTGTACACATTACACGCATGCACTCACACGCACGCACGCACCGACACGCACACCACCACCTCAGCAAACGCCCCCCAACTCCAAATACCCGGTCTAAGCCTGCTTTCCCCGCAGGGTCGAACCTTGATCAAGGGGACTGGCTGGCGTCCTCCCAAGGCCACAGCCGACCCCCCACTGAGATCCCCTCTGGCCAGGGTGGGGGGTCTACCTACCCCTGCATCTGCCCCTTTGGCCTCCAGGGCTCTGGGGAGCCCTCCAGGCCTTTGCACATGGGCCCTCCTGCTTCTCTCTCCTCTGCACACACATCTGCTTATACACATGGACTTACACACTTACATACCTCTACTCAGAACTCAGACACATAGACACGCTCACACACATGCTTGCACGCTCAACTGCAGATGGTCAGCGGTTTCCTGGGAGGATCCTGTAAGCTTCCACCCAGGGCCTCCTCTGGGTGAGGCTGGGGGGCCGTGGAGAGGCCTTGTGGGGTCCCTGAGCTGGGGCAGTGGGAGGGGAAGATACCTGGTAAGCTGGGCTGCAGCCCCAGGGGCAGGTGAGAAGCCCAGAGCCCAGGACAGAGCAGGCCTGGAGTCAAGTCACGTCAGGACTGTGGCACCCACTCCCCTTCCACTCAGCTCCCAGGGCACTGCACAACCCCTGGCAATGATCCTGCAGAACTAGGCTGGCCAGCATGGAGGCGATGGGGAATTTTGGCTTTTGTGCCCCCTTTTGCTCTCTTTGCGCCTCCCCAGTTTTAGGCGTGGTGCCAGGGAAGGGGCCCAGGGCCAAGCTGTCTTCCTGGCAGTTCGGCCCCAGCCAGTGGTGGTTGAAGAGGTTGCAGGGCCAGAGGACAGAGAATAGAGGACTTCCCAGCTTCTAGCCAGTTAAGGCTCCCCCGCCCCCAAGTGGGCTCCCCACTCGCCCCTGTGGTCCAGCAGGAGGGCCAGTGGTAGTCGCAGCAGGCAACGAGACCCACTCACCTGCGTGCCGTCCCTCGGCAAAGGCCGAGGCCAGAAGCCAGCTCCCCAGGCCTGCAGGGCCGTCTTGTCTCCAGGCAGGACTCCCTCACAAGCTCCTCTTGGCCTGTCCCCCACCTCTCCAGGTCCCCTGGGACAGACCTGCTCTGCCCCTGCAGCCCTTGCCTGAGTGTCCCCACGCGCACCTGACCTCCCTGGCCGGGGGTGGCCGGGTGCCCAACGAGCTCCCACAGGAACGTGTGCCGAGAGGGGTGCCATTGCGCACAGGCTCCCAGGGGGACATGCAGTGAGAGGGGTGCCATTGCGCACAGGCTCCCAGGGGGACATGCAATGAGAGGGGTGCCATTGCGCACAGGCTCCCAGGGGGACATGCAGTGAGAGGGGTGCCATTGCACACGCAGCAGGGCTCCCTGACCGTCACAGTAATGCAGGGAAGGCCACGCTGGCTCCAGAGGAGCCCCTGGGCAGCACAGGGGAACACAGGTCCTACCCAGACAGCACCTCTTGGAGAGGCACACGCCATGAAAGGCAAAGGAAACTTCCTGCCGGCGAGCCTAATGGTGCCTGGGCCTTTCAAGCCACCGATGTCTTCCTGGAAATGAGAGCCCATAGGGAAGGCCTTGGCATGCCACCAGGGAGGCCCACACCCACCGGCCCTGCTCCCTCCATCCACAGCAGCCCACGTAGGTAAGGCCCTGGGTGGACGTGCTTATTTAACTCCCGACTCCCACCCGGTATCAGTTCTTCACATTATAGCGAAAATTAGTTCATTGCTATGTTTCTAACCAGATGGTTGGCTTGGGGAAGGGTGAGGCATCAGTCAAGGACACAAAAATTATGAGGGCCCTGAAAACTGGGGAGCAGGGGCAAGATTGGGGGTGGGAGTGAAAGAGCCCGTGGGAAGGAAAGTCCTTGCGCTCATGGGGCTTGCATCCTGGACGAGGGGGTGGGGTGGTGACCAGACAAGGTGCAGGGTGGGCTGGGGTGTTGGGTGAGGGAGGCAGAGTGGCGGGGGAGCAAAGGGCCAGGGGAGCAGGGTTGGGGGGGCAGTGAGCAGCCAGCACCTCTGTCTCGTTTGAGCTTTTACAGTCCTCCCTAATAGGGCACAGAAGCCGCCACAGGGGGAGGAAGGGGAGCCTCCACCGGAAGCAGCCAGGCTGGACCAGAAAAGGGGTTGGGAGAGCTGTAAAGGGAGGTTGCTGGTTTGTTTCCTTTTCTGGGGAAAAAAAAGTGTATCTGGTCTTGTTCTGTAATGGGTGATTAGCAACCCTGGTGCTTGGGACAACATGGGATAGAGGGGAGGGGCTGGGGAGGTACAGGCGGAGGGAGGGGCGGAGGGAGGAGGGGAGGGACAGGGAGGCGCAGGGTGGCTGCAGAACAGCAGCTGTGAGTGGGGGGCTGGCGGGGGGATGGGCAGCGCTGAGCTGGGCCCAGGCTGGGGCTGCCCAGCCGTACTCAGGGGTTGGACGCCAGCTGCTCAAAGCCACGGAGCCACATCCAGGCCTGCGTCGAATGGGCTGAGAGTAGAGCCCAGTCCCCTGCTGGCCCTGCACCTCCACCCTCCACCCGCCGGTTTGGGACCGTCTCCAACAAAAAGCAGGGGGGTGGACAGCAGAAGGAGGTTCAGGCCTTGGGCCTGGCCACCTGCCCAGTGGGGACCTGAGCAGCCTCCCGAGACGTGAGAGCAAGGCCTGAAGTCCCAAGGCCAGTCATGGGGTAGGTGGGCAAGGGGGAGGGGCTCTGTGTGCCTCAGTTTCCCTGTGGTCCCTGGCAGAAGTGGAGGCCGGCTATGACAGCAAGCTCTTCGTCAATGGAGGGGTCACGGTGTGCTGCAGTCAAGACCAGTGGTGGGTTATACCCAGAGGGACATGGAGGCATGAGGGGTACCCAGGACAGATGACCTGTTCCCCCCACCCCTGGAGCTCGGGGCCGATGGGGTTGAGAACGGCTGCAAATGAGCTCACACCGCGTGCAGGTGCTTGGCCGTGTCTCCTCCCCTCGTGACCCCGCCCCTGGGGTGGGCTCACAGGGTGGGGCAGGCAGGCAGCGTCAACCCACGAGGAGTCCATGTCCTTCGGACCCCGCACCCCTTCACCCGTGCTTCCGCCCTGTGGTTGAGCCGGGCCAGGTGAGTCAACATGACATTTCCAAATCCCCTTTTCCCCAGTTTCAGCCCCTTTCCCAGGGCAGCGTCTAGTTTCCCTTCTTTTTGTTCCCTGTCCGCCCTTGGATGTGAGGTTCCATTTCAGTGTTTTCCCTCCTTTCAACCAGGAATAGGAGACAGAAGCTGTTTTCCACGGTCTCCTGGGCAGTGGGGGGGGCGCTCCTGGGGACCCTGGGGGAGGCCCGTCACATGGCCTGTCACAGCTGTGGGCGCTTCCAGGGGCGGCCCCCACAGCGCAGCTTTCCAGGCTTTCGAAGGCCCAGGGTGACCACATTGCAGCAGATCGCCCCCAAACCGGGCCACAGCGACCAAGGGGCGGTATCCCGGCCAGGGGCTTGGTCCTCTGTGAGGGAGGGAACGTCTCAGTGTGCACATCAGGCACCAGGAACCACGGGGGACCTGCCCCACAGTGCCACGGAGTCAACGCTTGGAAAATGGGGCGTGCCGAGCGGAGACTGCGCTTCCCGAGTTCACCGCAATGGAGGAGGGCTGGTGGGAGTGGGGAGGCTGGAGTCACGCAGCGCTGGCGAGGGAACAGAAGCGGCCGGGAGAGTCTGGCAACATCTTTCCGTTCCGCTGGTTCCCTGAGCAGGTGTGCACCAGGGGTCTCCAGGCTGGGTGCTACACTGGGTGGGGAGGGTGCAAATGAGTGGAGAACCAGCCCTGTCCCCAGGGAGATGGCCATCCAGGGAGGGGTGGGGTGCAAAAGGGAAGCAGCTGCACTGGGCCTCAGGCCGGGGTGCGTGACCCCCCCTAGGCAGCTCGAATACCACCCCCTCCCCCACCGGGGCCTGGCTCCCCTCAGGGCACCCACCTCTAATTCTGGGCGGGAATCACCCCCTCCTCAACCACACCCCGAGGCCCTGTGGACAACAGATAACTGAGGGAAAGGCCATTGGAGGGGTAACGGGACTCCTCTCTACCTTTTGCAATCAAAAATCAAATATTTTAATTGGGATGATGGATGGAGCAAATGAATTTACTTGCCCTCCCCCATCCTCCAAATTCCATTAGAAAGAAACTTGTTTGGAAAGAATAAGTTGTAACTTTGTGCGCTTCTAGCTGTGATGGGGTTCCCGAGACTGGCTTTACCCTCTTGCTTTGAACAACTGGAATAATGGGGAAATGCACGAAACAGTGGTTTTCAGACATCACACAAGTGACCCCAAAGAGAAGGGAAGTAAACAAGGGGAGCCCTTCAAGAGCCCAGCCCCCTGGGAGCGTGGCCAGGCCACAGCGCAGGGAGGGGACCCAGACAGGGCCTGTGGTCTTGTGGATCGAGCAGATCAAGTGTGGGGCTCAGGGGGACCCCTGCCTGGCATTTGCAGGGCTGGTGCTGAGAGGAGGACGCTTCCCAGAGAGTGTGGGTCCAGAGAGCTGCAGAGAAAGAGGCGCCTCGGATCGGAGCTGTGCACACACCGGGGGAGGCTCTGGAGGCCGGGGTCCGTCCACCGCAAAGAGCAGGCAGAGCAGCCCCGGAGCCCTGGCTTGCCGCCCCACTGTGGAAGACAGTATTTCATAAAATATGAGTTATGGGAGTTTATTTGAGCCATTTGCGATTCATGTATCAGGCAGCATCCAGAATGCACGTGGAAAAGAGCTCCACTGGGGCGGTGGGAAGGGCAAGCTCCTATAGGGCAAACAGAGAAGAATGTTCTGATTGGCTAATGTTGTTTCCATTTTCCATGGGGGGGTCTTAGAAAGTGGGGAGCAGAAGCACATTGATGAGTGTGGTCTGCTTGTCCATTCTGAAATGGTCTCTCTCCTGGGCCACTGGTTTGTCACCAGGGTGGCTCGTCTGCAGTCCCATAGGCTGTGATCCATTGCTCCGTTTTCTCAGAAATGGAAAATCCTGCCTCCAAATGGCAATGCCCAGTGCAGGTGGCCATTTTATTTTACTTGACAGTGTCCACTTTTCGTCATTTTCCCAATGACCTCATTGGAAAACTGACCCAAACCCTCGGTCACCACCACTGATTTCTTTACTTGCGGGGGACTGAGGAGTCATTTTGTTCCTTTTTCCCTTTTCATTTTTCGTGTCTGTTTCCCTTCTCGACTGCACTGAGGGGAAGCACTCTCTCCGAAGTAACTGTGGGGATGCACTCTCTCCGAATCAGAGTGTCTATTACTTTTCATTTTATTTTTAGGCTCAGCCCACTAGAGAGAATCCCACTTCTATCTCATTTTCCTTTTGATTAGCTACCTGGAGAGCAACCATCTGCCTTGAGAGCAGCAAGGAATTTGAACACAATCTCAAAACACAATTTGTATAATAAGAAATAAAAACACATGGACTGATAATCACAATTAAAAGCATAGATCCAAAGTGTCCTAGTTGTCCCCATATTCCATGACAGCTGTTTTATAACTGTGATGGTTTGAAGCTTTTCTGGGTACCCCAGAAAAGATCATGCTCTTCTAATCCATTCCTGTGGCTGTGGACCTCTTGTAGATGGAACTTTTGATGAGGTTATTTCAGTTGTGAAGTGCCCCAGGTGGGTCGTAATCCTTTACTGGAGTCCTTGATAAGAGGATAGAAGACAGAAAGAAGACACAGAAAAAAGCCCCCATAGAAATGAAGAGAGACAGAAGCTAAAAGAGAGGACACACAGAAAACAGAGGGAGCCATGGAAGCCAGAAGCTGGAAGCAACGAAACCCAGGTGAGGAGGCCCAGCGGACATGGCCGTGCCCTTCCCACGTGACAGAGGAGCCCAGGAGCGCTGGCAGCCGGTCATGGGGAGGAGGTACCGTCCTGTTGATGCTTTATGTAGACATTTCCACGGCCTTGGGACTGTAAACTAATAAATCCCCATTGCTAAAAGCCAGTCCATTTCTGGTATATTGCGTCTCATCAGCTTTAGCGAACCGAAACAATAACCTTAGATACATTTATAACTGCTCGGTCTGTGGCGTCGGTTCCTAGGGAACACACGATGCGCAGGAAAGAGTGGAACTTTGTATTACAACAACCCATTTTGTCAGATTGAGGACATTTGTGCAAAAGATCCTAGGTTGGTTGTCTGACTGGCATTTCGGGTAGCTAATACACGCGAGATCAGAATATCCAGTCCAATTTACAGGCAGGTAAGAAACGTGTGCAGTTGCCTGCGCTTTCCAAAGGGGGTGCAGAATGGCTCAGACAATGACCAGGAGCAGCATCTCATAACCCACAGGACTGTGCTACAGTTTCTATTGAAACACAGGATTTCTCTCATGGGTCACCCTCCTTTTGCTCAAAGATAACCCTAAGAAAGAGTATTTTTGATCATAAAATAAGATTGTTTTCTTTAGATTTGGCCTGCTTATTTATGTAGGTACAGAAAGAATTGGCAAATTACCACACAAGCTTTTTTAAGTTTGCTTTGCTGGTAATTTTCATAAAAATCCTCAGAGGCTAGAAAGCCAAGCCAAGAAGCCAACACCAGATTTCACCTGCAGAACCTATAGATTTGGATGAATTTCTCCTTCTCGAGGTCCCCGAAGTATCATACGGTTGCTCTGTCTGCCAGAAAGTGGCCTTCCCTGCTGACCTGAAAGGCTGGGAACCCTGGAGCCAGGTGCCAGAGTAGTTTTTCCAAGAAGGTTGTATAATCCTTGGCCCCATAAAGTCAGCCCCAGTTCCCTAAAATTCTCTGGCCACGTCTAATTGAATGAGCATCCATCTCAAATATGACATTCCATTCACAGCCTTGGTTATACAACCAGTGTCTCCAATTCCAGCCTGTTAGCAAGGAGGACAGATTCCTACCGAAACAATGCAGATAATTATTTTGCCATAAGAATGAGAACATTCCATAAGCATTCCCAAATTCGGGAGAGGCCAGGCAGGGAGAAAACAATGAATGTTTTAGGAGTTATAGATAACTTAAGGGAAAAGAGTAAAGGATCCCTTGTATCTAGAAAACAGAACATTAAAACATTGGCAATAATCCAAAGGAAAACTATGATCTTTCTCCATCTGCTCGTCCAGGCCTAGGTGGTGAGTCCTTGTTCTGCTCTGTCTTGTGTCAGCAATCCCATCACCCATCGGCTTCTCCGCTAGAATTCTAGAATCTTGACTGAATACAGTGGGATGGTCTCAGAGTTTTTTAAGCAACATCACTAGAAGCTGTGTCCCAGAGAACCTGGCATGTCCTTTCCCTGGGTCTCTGAGACCGTCCTTTTTACTGAAGACAAGCACACCTGTCTGTAGCTAACTGCAGGTGTTTTCAGGGAAGCATCAGACTAAAAGTTACCTGTGGCTGATAAAATTCTTAAAATTACTGTGGTTAACTTACAGCTGTTTTACAAAAGTGAAAGTTCCAATGAGAGATTATTACAAAACTAATGCAAAGGAGAAGGAAATTTGATTGTTGCTGTGACATGTAACATTTTACAAGAATAATTGAAATTATGACCAATAGTACTACTTGTCTAATTCAGGCAGATCAGTGCTAGGACATCTCACGGACAATGAAGACGTTGACAACACGGGAGCGTCATACAATTTCTGAAATGTTGATATGAATTACACTTTACCCATACACATTTAACCAGCTGAAGGTTAGAAAATCCTTTTTAATTTGGCAACACTTCCCATGCAAACTCATAACATATTACATAAACCTTACTATTTCTAGCATGCCTCTCTTTACAAGGTGAAAGAACAAATCCTTTGTGGTTTTCCAGGGACCTTCTGGAAAACCCCAAGGACAATTTGAGATCAAGAAGTTGTCATTTGGGGCTTGATTTGGGGAAGGCAAAATATTAAAAGTTGTCAGGTTTGAACATTTTGTTAAACAGGATCACGGGCCACTGTAAAACCATCTCTGGTTCCCCATTTAACCAAAGGGAAAATAAAAGATTTTAAAAGTAAATAGAGGACCAGACCCAGATCAAGAAGGCAGAAGGAGGCATTTTGGGCTCTGCCCTTCACAGAAGCCTTGAACTGGCAGAAACATATTTTTCAAAGCTTCAGAATACAGTTAAAGGACTGAAGTAACAGGGCAAGCACCAGATCAAGAAAAATGCCACTAACAGGCTGTAGGACCTGGTGGTGCCCTGGCCCCTTCCCCAGCCCTCACTGGCTCTGCTGGGAGCCCCCTGCTCCCCTGCTCTCCCAGTCCAGGTCCGGAGGGAGCAGAGCGGCTCGTGCACGTGCTGGAGTGTGTGTCTGGGGGTGGCCTCAGGGACTCACCGTCCCAGACCTTCCCTGGGTGTAGGAGGCGGCTCACCGAGCCCTCCTGCAGGACACCGTGGCAGAGCCTGGGACAAGGCATTGCAGGCTGAAGGGCACCCAGTGCAGTGCCCGGGCCATGGAGAGGAATCATTGGGGACGGAGTAAACAGGGGAGCTCCCAGGGCCATCGGGTGTAGACTTAGGCACAGAAAGCATCAGGCAGTTCCCTGAGCTCTGGCTGTTCTCCAACCTCACTGTGTAGCCAAGCCCTGAAGGAGAGCATGCGCACAGGCCCATCTTCAAAGACTGGGAAAGGTGTTTTCTCTCCCCATCCCACCCTCCTCTTTAACTCCTGGCATTCAAGGAAAGCTCTGTCCTAACACTAGCTGGATACAAGCTTAAGGAACAGATGCTTCAGAGTCTAAATTCCAGTGATAGCACATTAGAATATCAAAATGTCCAGGTTTCATTAAAGATTACAAAACATACAAAGACCAAGGAAATGATGGCCCAGGCAAGGGAGAAGATTAAAACATTAGAAACCTTCAACAAAGAGGACCAGACCAGGAACATGGCAGATGAAGACTTAAAAAAAAAAATAGCTAAAGGAAACTATGAACAAAGCACTGAAGGAAATCAGGAAAATGACATGAACACAAAGAGAATATCAATAGAGACATGGAAATTATGAAAAGGAACTGAACAGAGCTGAAGACTGCAGTAACAGAAATGAAAAATTCCCTGGAGGGATTCAACAACATATTGGAGCCAGCAGAAGAGAGAATCAGAGAACTTGAGACAGGACAATTGACATCATTTAGTCTGTGGAGCAGAAAGAAAAAGAATGAAGAAAAGTGACCAGAGCCTGAGGAACCTCTGGGTCACTGTCAAGCACCAATACAGATACAATGGGAGTCCCAGGAGAAGAAAGGGAGAAAGGGACAGAGAGAATATTAAAGAAAAAATGGCTGAAAACTTCCCAAATTTAATGAAAGACCTGGGTGTACCCATCTGTGCCGGTTTGGAAGTACTGTGTCCTCCAAAACACCATTATCTTTGATGCAATCTTGTGGGGCAGATGTATTAGTGTTGGTTAGGTTGGCCCCTGTTGATTGAGTGCTTCCATGGGGATGTGACTCAGTCAACTGTGAGTGAAACATTTGATTGGATAATTTCCACAGAGGTGTTACCCCACCCATTCAGGATGGGTGTTAATTGGATCACTGGAGTCATATAAATGAGCTCACAGACAGAGGGACCTCAGAGCAGCTGAGCATGACATTTTGAAGAAAAGCTGCAGCTAACATAGGATGAAATGCCCCAAGAGCAACATTTTGGAGAATGCCATTTTGAAACGCAACTTGGGAGCCAGCAGACGCCAGCCACGTGCCTTCCCAGCTAACAGAGGTTTTCTGGATGCCAATGGTAATCTTTCAGTGACAGTACCTGTTCTAGTTTGTTAATGCTGCCAGAATGCAAAACACCAGAGATGGGTTGGCTTTTATAAAAGGGGGTTTATTTGGTTACACAGTTACAGTCTTAAGGCCACAAAGTGTCCAAGGTAACACATCAACAACAGGGTACCTTCACTGCAGGATGGCCAATGGCGTCAGGAAAACCTCTGTTAGCTGGGAAGGCACGTGGCTGGCGTCTGCTCCAAAGTTCTGGTTTCAAAATGGCTTTCTTCCAGGACGTTCCTCTCTAGGCTGCAGTTCCTCAAAATTGTCATCCTTAGTTGCACTTGGGGTATTTGTCCTCTGTTAGCTTCTCCAAAGCAAGAGTCTGCTTTCAATGGCCGTCTTCAAACTGTCTCTCATCTGCAGCTCCTGTGCTTTCTTCAAAGTGTCCCTCTTGGCTGTAGCAGCCTGCTCCTTCTGTCTGATCTTATCTAGTGCTCCAGCTATTTAATTCATAACGACCCAATGGGCAGGCCAACACCTCCATGGAAATTATCCAATTAGAGTCATCACCCACAGTTGGGTGGGTCACATCTCCATGGAAACACTCAAAGAATCACAATCTAATTAACACTGGTAGATCTGCCCACACAAGATTACATCAAAGATAATGGTGTTTGGGGGGACACAATACATTCAAACTGGCACAGTACCCCCTTACCTTGGACACTTAATGGCCTTAAGACTTTAAGTTTGTAACCAAATAAACCCCCTTTATAAAAGCCAGTCCATTTCTGGTGTTTTGCAAAAAGGCAGCATTAGCAAACTGGAACAGGGAGTGAAGGCCTGATGGGTAGGGTTTCTGTTTGAGAAGAAGGAAAATCTGGGTTATGGATGGTGACAGGCGTACTTCAATATTATGAGTGTCACTAATCCCATTTGCTTGGGCGTGGTTAGATGGGAAAGTTTATGTTGTATATATGTTCCCACAGTTAAAAAAAAAAATGAACCAAAAGAGACGATGACAATTAAATGTAATACATGATTTTGATACACCTATCAAATATTAGCCAACCTTGACCATGACAAATAAAATGCCTTTTCCCCAAACCTTTCACAACTTTCCATATCCACTCAGGTTTTGTCCCACACATTCTCGTCTCTCATCCTGCAACAACCAGTCATTTACTTGAGGACAAAACTACTGTCTTTTTCCTTAACAAAACACATCCTTCATATCTTACATATTTAAGTTTCCAAAAAGATCTTGGAAACTGTCTTCAAACTGGCATCCTACAAAACACAATTACTCTTGGAAAAAGCTTGTCAAATAACTCAGTGTGGTTAAACACAAGTTTACATTTTTCATCATCTTATACATCTAGTAAATATAGTGCTAACTTATTTGATCAGTAGACTTTGCATAAATTTAGGAAGAACATACCCGATAGAATAAAATTGTATCCTTGTATTTTACATTGATAACTAAGAAGACATACTTGTTTTTATTTAACTAACAATATGAAACTAGTCCTATTTGCCCAAGTTTACCTAAATTATGTGAACTTGAATTTTTCAAAAATGCAACAATATTTGAGTTTAGTTCTACAAATACTCTTTTTACAAGTCTTAGAAGTTCAGTTTTCTTAATTTCTGGGATTTTAAGAGTATTTAATTTACATATATGTTCTTATTAATCTTTAAGCCAATTTGAACAGAGCTCTTTTAAGGAGTTTTATAAGTTAATTTGGTATAGCATCCAGAAGTAGGAAAATATCATACATCAAACATACAGACAGACAAATAGAGAGCTTATAGCTTCAATATAAAATTTTTCGTATCAAAAAAAACATAGAAATGCAAAACTCACTAGTTTATGTAAGAGAGCTGGCTTTCTGTCCTTGCCCCATTCTTATATTTTTATCAGAATTTTGTTCTTGGCTGATGGAACAAATTGAGGTTAATTGCTTAATACAAGGGTGACGCTTTCCCATCAGGATTTGTGGAGGAGACTTAAGAGTTTCTTTGCCCTGACATGTGATCTTCTAGAAGCTTCACCCTATTTCTTGGGCCTATTTGACCCTCAGATCTGCAGTGGAAAGAGGGATCCTGCGGGTTCCTCTCTGGGTCAGTCCACTCAGGACTTAACACGTGGGGTTCAGACCACAATACGTGAACAGTGGTATAGATCAGGTAATCCTGGGTCATATGCACCCAAAAGAAATCTGAATTCTTCAGTGAATAATTATTCCTCTGAGCTCCATCTTACCAGAGGTTAAAGGCGGCAGTGGTTGGGACGCCAGGGTCTGTGCAGGGTCTAGCCTCAAAGAACATCTGTTTAATCAAATTTCCTTTTCTTCCTCATCTTCCAAGTAAAAGGGCTAATGAGAAAAAGGGTGAGTAGATTCAGAGTAACGAGGCCACGGAGGATAAAGGGAAGGGGCTGGAGTCAAGTTGGTTTGTCTATAGTTCTCGTTGGTTGTCTTGGCTTGTCGTTTCTTAAGTTTTTTATTGGCTTTTGCAAGGAGTCTTTTAATGAGGCTATTTTGGAATCACTAATTCTTTCTGAAGACTCTGAATACCAGTCAAAATATCCATCTCATTGCTTTTGAGACATGCAGGATCCCTTATTCCCCAAATGAATGTCCTCTGAGAAAAATTACTCATCTAAACAAAAACTACCCCATTGTGACCACTGCAGTTCTCAACTGTCCTTAGTAAAGTCTGATTGTTTTTGTAAAAGCAGACAAGTTGAGGGTCCACAGTTTGCTAAGTATATTTGCAGCTGGGGTGCCAGCTGGGAGAGCCCAGACTCTGAATTTTTGGATAAAGAACTCATGCTACTTACTAACATCTCAAGTCTCTATGGTCTGATCCCCAGACCTGTTTTACCTTTGTCCGATCCCCAGATCTTAGCTCTGCTCAAAGCTGGAGCTCAGTGCAATTTACAGAGCTGGATCCCAGAAGCACTTACCCACTGGAGAGCACAGAAGGTGCAGCGGTGTCTTCTCACTGCCTCTGGGGGCCTTGAGGGGAGTCTCTTTCCAATCCCACTACTGCCCCAAAACTGTTAAAAATATCAGACAGTATATGAATTATGGGAGTTGATCTGAGCAGTTCACAATTCATGAATCACACAGCATCCAAAATGCACGTGAAAAGGAGCTCCGCTGGGGAGGCCGGTGGTAGAAAAGGGGCCTATGGAGGGAAAATGTATAAGCCAATGAGGAAATGTGCCGACTGGCTGATGCTAAGTTTCCATTGTATGTAGAGGCCTGACAACACGGAGAGCAGATGCACGCTGATTAGTGTGGTGTGCACTTCTGTTCTTCAAAGCTGTCTTTCCTGACCTGAAACTGGTTTATGGCCAAGTGCCGCTTAGCTGTGATTCTGTGGAGTGCATCTCATTGTTCCACATTCTCAGAATGCCCCTGCAGGCTAATTGTTTCTGTCTTCTGGAAAATCCTTTCTTGGAAGGGGGTCCCTCTGGGCCATGCCCAAGGACCAGTGGGAGGCTTCCTAACACCTGGAGCAGTGGGTAATGGAGTCGAAGGTATTCGCTCAATTGCACAGTCAAATTAGCCACAGATTAAAGGTTGCTCTGCTCAAAGCTCAAAAGCAAGCTTCAAGAAAAAATGAACTGATTCCAAGTAATTTGTGTCCCAGAACAAACTCCAAAACTGTTGAAAGAAATGCAAAAAAACAAAAACCCAGCCTCCCCCCCAACACTGTAAAATTCACAGCCTCTAGAGTCTAATAAAAATTATTAGGCCTGCAAAGAAGCAGGAAAATACAATCATAATCAGAGAAAAATAAATCAATAGAAACAGACCCAGAAATTATACAGAATTATCAGACAAGGGTGTTAAAATTAGACATTATGTATATACTCCCTATGTTCAAAGATTAGAGGAAAACACGTGCATGATCAGAAGAGAAATTGAAAATGTAAAGAAGACAAATATAAAATGGAACTTGTAGAGATTTAAAAATAACATCTGAAATGAAGGAAAAAACACTAGGTGGGATCAAAGGGAGATTTGACATTGTAGAACAAAATATTAGTGAAGTTGAATATAAAGCACTAAAAATTATCCAAAATAAAACACAGAGTAAAACATTGGCAGAAAAATTGAACAGAGTTTCAGGGAGTATGAGACAATAAGTCTCAACAAATGTGTAATTGGAATTCCAAAATAAGGTGTGTACAGAAAAATAATTAATAGAAACCATGACCAAAATTTTTCAAATTTGATAAAAGACTATAAACACAAACCCAAGAAGCTCAATAAAGCCCAAATATAAGAAACACGAGAAAACCACACCAAAGCACTGAAAACCAGTGAAAAGTTAAAAGTATGCTAAGAGAAAATCTTAAAAGCAGCCAGAGGAGGGAAAGAGGACATTACATACAGAAGAGCAAAAATAAATATCAAATCCAATTTCATGTACTAAACAATGCAGGCCAGGAGACAATGGAGGGACATCTTTAAAGTACTGGAATTAAAAACAAACAAACAAAAAACTGTCATCCTGGAATTAGGTGACAAGTTAGAATATAGTTCATTAAGGAAGGTGAAATAAAAATGTTTTCAAACATACAAAAGTTGAGAGAATTTGTCATCAGCAAACCAGTACTGTATGACATTTTAAAGATCTTTTAGGAGATAGGAAATAATACCAGATAGAAATTTAGGTCTTCACAAAGGAAGAAAGAGCCCAGAAATAGTAAATATGTGGGTAAATGAAAAGAGGTTTTTTTCCCTCATTTAAAAAAGTTCTTTAAGAGATAGATAATTATCTAAAGCAAAATAATAACAAAGTATTGTGGGGTTTGTACCACATGTAGAAGTAAAATGCATGATGATGATGGCACAGAGGGAGACAGAGGACCTTAAGTCGGCAGTCATGAATTTCTCACCCTGTAATTAGGACAATATAATTTAGGGTAGACTGTGATAAGTTAAAGATGTATATTGTAAACTTGAAAGCAACCACCAAAAGAAAAACAATAATTGAGATTAAATGCAACCATAAAAATTCTCAATCTAAAGAAAGGCAGGTAAAGAAGAAAAATATACAGATGAGGCAAATAGAAAAAAGAACACAAGCACATATTAAAATTCAACAATATTTATTCATATTCACATTAAAATGTGTGAGAAACAAGCACTACTCCTTAAAAGGAATAACCTTAAAAGGAGAAGAAAAGAATTTATTCACGATCTTGCAAGAATGGGCGCCCAACCAAAATGTGGGGTGTTGGTGCCCAGAACAATAGACCCAGCAGTATTTATTCCCTACACCTAACCACAAGTCCCTCCCCTGTTTCTCCAGTGGCTGATACTCCAGAAGTTACATTCTATTCCACAAGCCTAACTAGTCTGCATAAATTTGAAGCATGCAGCTGCACAAATTGGAAACCTTTGGAAATAAAAAGTCTCCTGCACAAACTTGGAACATGTGAAACAAGTCTCCACCCCTCTTTCCTTTGCTCTTTAACTGCAGAGCCAGTCTGAGCTAGTTTGGTAACAACTTATGAAGCTATTTGAGGAACCTCTACCCCTGAGTCTCTACCTTGCAAGGAGAGTAGGGGGATAAACAGGAGGACCGGCCACGTTTTATAGCTTGGCTTCTTGACCCTCTGCCATTCCCCTGAGCTGCCCCCACCCTGTGTGAAAGCTAAACTTAATCAAATTCTCACAAATGTAAATGATCCAAACACAATTAGAAGCTGTAGTCAGAAGGATAAAGTAAACAACACCCATCTATATACTGTCCACAGAAACCCACTTTAAATTTCAAACTAAAGGAAAAAATAAAAGGATGGAAAATGATATTTTGTGCAAACTCTAATTTTAAAAAGCTGGATTGTCTATATTAAAATCAGGCACAATAGATTTCACAGAAAAGAGTATTACCAGGGGTAAAGAGGGTTATTTTATAATGATAAAGGGGTCACTTCATCAGGAGAACAAACAATCCTAAATGTGTTGCACTTAATAATAGATCTTTAAGATACATGAAACAAAAACCAATAGAAACAAAGGTAGAGAAAGACAACACAGGTGGAGATTTCAACATCCTTTCTTCAATATTTGATAGAACCAGTAGACAGAAAATCAGTGAGATACAGAAGACTTGAACAACAAATCAACCAATTTAACCTAATTGACATTCATAAAACGCTCAACCCAGTAATAGCAGAATGGACATTCTTTACAAGTGCACATGGAACATCCACTGAAATAATTTATATTCCGCTCCACTACACAAGTCTTGATGATTTAGAAGGATCAAAATCATAAAAAATATGTTCTGACCACCAGAATTAAATTAGAAATCAATAATAGAAAAATACTTGGAAAATTCTCAAATATGCAGATAGTAAACACACTTCTGAATAGGAAAAAGAAAAAAAATCAAAAGGAAAGTTAGAAATACTTTGAATTAAATGAAAATTAAAATACAACACATTAAAAATCTTGGAAAGTCACAAACTGCCAAAATTCACTGAAGAACTAGATAGCATGAATTGCTCTGTCTCTATTAAATAAATTGAATTTGTAATTAAAGTCCTTTCCACAAAGAAGACTCCAGGCCCAGATGGCATCACAAGTGAAATCTACCAAATATTTTAAAAAGAATTAACACCAATTCTACACAAACTCATCCAGAAAATAAAAGAGAAGAAAGCACTTCCCAACTTATTCTATAAGGCCGGAATCACACTAACCGCAAAACCAAAGACATTGCAAGAAAAGATAACTGCAGACCAATATCCCCTCACAAACAGGGACCCAAAAAATCCTCAACAAAACATTAGCAAACTCACAATATATAAAAAGGATAAATATGCCATGACCAGATGTGTTTTACCCTGGAAATTCAAGGTTGGTTTAATATTTGCAAATCAACTGATGTAACTGACTACGTAATAGACTAAAAAAGAAAAACCAACATGATTAGCTCAATAGATGGAGAGAAGGCATGTGATAAAATCACACACTGATGCAGGATAAAAATTCTCAGCAAATTAGGACTAGAAACTTCCTCAACGTGAGAAAGGGCATCTGTGAGAAACCCTATTGCTGACATCACGGTAAGTGGTGAACTGGTGCCCTAAATTGGGAATGTGGATGATGTCCACTCCACTGTCACTTCTACCCAAGCTGTACTTGAGTCCCAACTGGGACAAGAAGGCAGGGGCAGGACAGGAAACGCACACAGATTGGAAAGGGCAGAACCAAACCACTCTATTCACAGACAACATGATTGTCTGCGTAGACAATTCTAAGGAATATACAGAAGCTTCTAGATGTGTCCCGGCCCATGGGACGATCAACGAGAGCTCCGATACCTGTGAGGATAGAATGGTATGGGACAAGGAGGCGCGAGGAACGACAGCAAGACAGGATCGTGATCAAGCTGCAAATCTTTATTGAAAAGCCAGGGTTTATATACTCTAGGAGAAGAGGGCGTGGCTAGTAGGAGCGGGTGGTGCTCTGGGATTGGTGGATGCCGAGCGGGTGGCGCTCTGGGATTGGTAGATGCTGTTGCTAGGGCGGGTGGCAGATGTCAGGTTAGTAAAGTAGTGCCACCTGAGGTTAGTAAAGTAAGACTTCCGTGACTTCCGTTCCCTGGAACGGGGCTGGGGCAACCTAAGCTATTATTGCAGGAGGCTAACTTCCTTAAAGAAGGCTGGGGAAAACTAAGCTGTTGTTGCATCAGCCCTGGCAGGCATACTGCACAAAAGGACTTCATAC
>PVKY010005275.1:0-17709 GCA_004027775.1 Bradypus variegatus
GTCCTCCCACTCCCCTTGTTCTTGGGGAAGAGGACTTCTACGTCCCTCTCCATACAGTCCTGTACAGTCCTGGAAAGCCAACCAGGCACAGCACACCTCGAGAGTGGGGGATGGGCAGTGACAGGTGCCACGGAGCAAGCCACTTGCAATTCTTTACCACAGTTTCTCAGACTCCTCGTCCTGCTCATCCCTGGTTTCTGTACAGCACTCCCCTGGCTTCCAGAGCCCCAGACAGTTGTTTCAGACAGTTTCTGCCTCTCCAGTAGCTGTTTTTGTAGAAGTGAGTCCTGTATCTCTGTACTCCACCATCTTTTTATTTGTGTTATTTATCTTTTTGTTGTTGAGTTGTAACAGTTCTTTATATATTCTGAATATTAAACCCTTATCAGCTATATGGTTAACAAATTATTTTCTCCCATTCTATAGGTTGTCTATTCATTTTCTTGATACTGTTTGTTGATATACAAAGTTTTTAATTTTGATGAAGTCATTTATCTCTTTTTTTCTTTTGTTGCTGGTGCTTTTGATGTCATACCTAAGAAATCACTACCAAATCCAACTTTATGGAGGTTCCCCCTATGTTTTCTTCTAAGAGTTTTGTAGTTTTAGCTCTTGTGTTAAGTCCTTGATCCATCTAGAGTTAATTTTTGTATATAGTTGGAAGTCGGGGATCTAACTTCATTCTTTTGTAGGTGGAGGTTCCATTTTCCTAGTACCATTTGTTGACAGGACCACTATTTCCCCAGTTATTGTAGTTAGTTGTTGAAATTAGGAGAAATTAATTGAAATTGAAGTTGTCAAAATTTTAAAACTATCGAGGTTAATATAATTGTCCTTCTTGAAAACAAGTTGACCATTGATGTATGTGTTTATTTTTAACCTCTTAATTCTATTCATTAGTCTTTTGTCTGTCTTTTTGCCAGGATCAAACTGTTTTGATTACTGTTGCTTTGTAGTAAGTTTTTTAATCAAGAAGTGTAGGATCTCCCACTCTGTTTTTCTTTTGCAATATTGACTTAGCTCTTCAGGGTCCTGTGTAATTTCATATGAATTTAAGGATTGGCTTTTGCAATTTTTTTGTAGAAAAGGCTGCTAATCTTTTGATAGATGTTGCATTGAAAACCACAGCTGCAATGCAGGTCTGTAGATTGCCTTGGGTAATATTGACATATTAATGATATTAAGACATCCTATCCATGAATACAGGATATCTTGTCATTGATTTAGGTCTTTTAAAATTTTGTTCTTCAGTGTTCTGTAACTTCATTCCTTATTACAGCTGAATGATAGTCCATTGTTTGTACATGCCACATTTTGTTCATTCATCTGTTGATGGACACTTGGGTTATTTCTACTTTATGGCAGTTGTGGATAATGCTGCTCTATGAGCACTGGTGTATGATTTGAGTCCCTGCTCTCAATTATTTGGGGTGTATGCCTAGGAGTGAAATTGCTGGGTCATGTGGTAATTCTGTTTAACTTTTTTGAGGGACTGCCAAACTGTCTCCCACAGCAGCTGCACCATATTATAGTCCCATCAGCAATGCAAGAGAGTTCCAATTCTTCCGTGTCTTCAGCAACACTTGTTATTTTCTGTGTTTTTTTTTTTTAATAATACCTAGATATGACTTTCTTGAGATTGGTTTTCTGGGTGGCTATGGATTTCTTCATGAGCCTCAGCTCATAGTCCTAGTAGAATTCATTTCAACCTCTTTCTGGAAAAATATATCAGAATATATTAGCTGTGAGAAGTATAAAACCCAACTACAAGTGCTTAAATGAGGCCATTTATTACTTAGATGGCAAAATAAGTGGGAAGCAGGCAGCTCCTGAATTGGCCCAGGAGCTCAGTGATGTCCTCAAGGTCTCGGCCAGCCCCAGCCCCTGCCTCCTGAGAACTTCGTCGGTTCTCACAGCTTGGAAGCATAAGCTGGACTCACACGTTGGGCTCTCTAATTCCAGGGAAGCCATCCATGTGGTCAGTGACCTGGTACAGTCCTGGACATGACCTGTCCAGTGTCCCAAAACCTCCTGACATGGTAATAAATTTCAGAGAGCAGCAACTGTGTCCCTGCATGTTTGGCTAATGTACTGGGCACCCACTTCAATTTATAACCTGTTGAAGCGTGAGTTTTCACTTGCAATTTCTATTTCAAAATAATAGCATTCATAATATCAGGTTTCTCTGCTTGTTACCAGATGTTGAGCTGGGGTATCTTGGCTGCTGAAATAGGGGCTTCCAAGCAGAATAATTGAGCCAGGCAGGAAAAGAGAGTAAATCTGAACCCTTCATGTTGTATTCAAATTAGACATTGTGTTTCTCGCCCTTTTTCATGTTTTAGATTTCTTCCCCCTTTTGACAGCCATTTGTTAGATTTTTAAACTCACTTTGCTTTGTATTTTGTAAATTAAAGTTGATTACATTGTTGCTTGGTAACCAAGCAAGAAAGTGGCAACCTTCATGATTGCTAGGAGACCCCATCGGATCTTACAGGCAGACATGCAGCATGTCTTGTTCTGCCTTTCAATCATTTTGCATGATAATAATTGTAATTAAATGCACCTTCCAAATTTGAGAACTCGTGTTACTTTATACACAACAAGCCTTGCCATTTGAATAAATAACTAACTCATTTTCACAAGATTAGGCTGATATTTCAACAGGTTATTTATGTTTGAAAATATCTCTAAAGCTTCCCATTTTGTAAAGTTTTAACTCTAGAGAATGATAATTCAGGCAAAAATAGGCATGAGATTGTGGTGTAGAAGAAAAAAATACTGAACTTGGATCCAGATCTCTGTTCAGCTTCTGGCCCTGCTCTTCGGCCCCTCCCATGCCCAGGCACATATTCCAGACAGTTCTTAATAAGGTGGGTTATTGTTTTCCCAATAGCAGACTGCCCAAGTGGGAAGTCAGGGGTGGTGGTAGTGAGGGGGCAGAGCTGAAAACTGGATCAATGACGACTGCAAGGAAAGAAAAGAAGGGAAACCCACATGGGCTACATTAAGAATAAAAGAAGAGATCCCTTTCTACTGCAGGAGGGGATGTAAGAGTGTCGATATTTTAGTATGTTATCGTAACTGATTGCAATCATGGGACCCCAAGTCATCAAGAAACATCAAAATTAAATTCAATTCCGTAAGGCAGGACCAAATGATACTTGTTAGAATTTTTATAAAATTTCCTTTTCAAATTTTGGCCAATAAAACTCACGTTATAATCGTATAAAAACGTAGCTTCTGGGGGGTGACAGTGTATTTGGGGAAAGCCATATGGACCACATTCCACATTCCCCTTTGTCCAGTGTGGGGATGGATGAGTAGAAAAATGGGGGCAAAAAAAAAAAAAAACACCCAGTGTTCTTTTTTACTTTAATTGTTCTTTTTCACTGTAATTTTTATTCTTATTAGTTTTGTGTGTGTGATAATGAAAATGTCAAAAATTAATTTTGGTGATGAATGCACAACTATATAATGGTGCTGCAAACAACTAAATGTACACTTTGTTTTGTATGACTGCACATGGTATGTGAATATATCTCAATAAAAATGAATTAAAAAAAAAAGAAAAACTCACATTATATGGAGGAGTAGATTCCAAACCATGTCCAGGAGGCATCTTGGAGATTTCCATGGCAATGAGGGGAAAGGGGGGCTCTTTTCACCCTTGTGCAGGGAAGCTCTTCTTGTATCTGTTTTATACATTGGGTTCTATTTCATTAAAGAGAGACAGTTCAAATGTTTTAAAAGTGATTTGAAAACCAATGATTAGTAATTTTGGTACCACAGAAATTCACTCCTTGATACTAGAGAGAACACGCTGTAACCGTCACATTCATTCATTCCAAGGATAGCCAGGTCAGAGCAGAGAGGCACGTGGGGTCACCCAGCCTGCTCCCGAGATGCTCAGGCGGCCCCTGGCACCCACTCAGTGTAGCAGCACCTGGGCCAGATTTTGCAGAAAGAAGGCGTCCAGGGCCAGTGCAGAGCTGCTGCCTCCCACCTTTAGCAGAGGACCCCACCATGTGATTCTGCAAGTCCCAGCCGCTATCTCAGCTGACTGCTGGTGAAGAGGGCGCCAAGGTAAAAGACAGGAAATGATGGGAAGAGGTGTGAAGTGACAGCAGAGGTGGCTGAAGGAGCAGTGCAGGAAGGAGGTGGGTCTGAGGAAAAATGCTGGGCTGGGCAGCAGTTGTAGATCCCAAGGGAAAGGAGAGTAATCGAGTCAGCCCTCCAGGGATATGGGAAGCTGGTCACACCTGGTGGCCGGAGGAGAACAAGCAGGAAGGCCTTGCGGTTGGAGCGTTCTTTTGCCTGCGAGGCTGGCCCCTGCCTGGTGGCCCCTGAGCAGAGCTGAGGTCCCCATGCAGATGTCAGCAGCCTGGTGCAGGTCCACATCGTATGATACAGTCCAGCAAGAGAGGCTCTATGGGTTGGTTGGTTCTGCTGCCCAGGATCACGGATCAGGAAACTTGCCCTCGTTCCCCAGCCCACGGGTTCAGTAATCTCTTCCTCCGGGTGCCCTCTCCTCGAGGTGGGGAAGAGTCCCCACCCCTCCCATAGCATTCAGATCTCAGTAATGAGAAGCATATGCTTCCAAAACACGAGTCATTAATTCTTGTATTCCCTGTAGCTTTTCCTCCTCCCACAAAACACAGAGAAAGCTTGGAAACACTTTTGCCAGTAACAGCATGATCATCAAGTCCCCAAACAGTGTCACACTTTATTCACTGAATACGTGTACATTTTACGGAAAACCGATGCCAAAATAAATGACTGTCTCCCAGCTGGCTTTGTTCCCTTTGGTTTGCAAAAGTGAAATCCCAGCCTTAATCACCCTCCCACTGGGATATCCTTCTAGCCAGCCACACCCAGCTTTTTGCACATGATTACCTGATATTATTTTTTTTGATTGCCCACCTGTCTTTCACTAGTTCTTGATTATTATTGAGTGCCCTCTCCATGGATATTTCTAGGTGCTGAGAAGAAGAGAAAGGGGTTATAAAAGGCACAAGCCCACACTTGGAGAGGAAGCAAGACATAGGAGAACCAGTTAGCAAGCTCAGGCAACGTGTATTTGGAAAATTGATGGTGGAGCATCACGTGGCCTAGGAGTGCAGGGAAGAGAGGGGCCCCTGTTTTCTAGAAGATCTCAGGGAAAGCATAGGACTCGATCTGCACCTTGAAGGATGGGTCAGTTTTTTTGGAAAGGAGGAAAACTATATGAGCTTGGAGCAATAACTGCAGGCAGAGTCACAGACTGTGGGAAAAGTGGGGGGGGGCTGGGAGGAGCTGGGGTTGGGGGTCAGAGGGCGTGTCGAGGGGCAGGTAGTGAGTGGCAACTGTGGCTGCATCGTGACTCGGCTCACGGATCTGCAGGTGGGTTCCCACTGCTGATGCAGTTGATGCCTTTCCAGGCAGACCCTAAACTCCTCCACTCCTGGTGCAGCCGCCCCTCCCTGCACCTCCACCCCATACCCAGGCATCTGATATTCCCATGGCACTTCCCGTGCCTTTATGCTCACTGTTTCATTTGCCTGCAGTGTCCCCCTCTCTCGAACTGACGAAATCCTGCTTGCTCATCAAAGTTAGGCTCGTCCTGAAGGTTTCTGCACTGCCCCCCACCCAGGTGGGACTGTACCCCCCATGTCCCCTGGATGACCTTCACAACTCCCACCTCTGTCCCCTGACTGTGGCCCTCCGGTGGACCCCAGGGCCCGTCAGCTCAGCACTGGGCCTGGGTCTGCACCCACTCAGGCAGCTCATTGGAGAATGGCCTTGTAGACCTAAAATGCCAATTAGGTGTTTTTAGAGTCTGTTTGCAGTTGGTTTTGTTGTGTTGTAGAAGCACTTGGAACTTAGGGATGAAGTCACGTGGTTCTCCTGGGAGTGAGCAGAAATCAGGACTCTAGGTTCCAGCTTTTGGGGTTTTGGTCAGCCCAAGCTCATACCCACCCCCATTTGAAAAGCAGTGACTCAAGAGTCTAATCTGGGAAAACTGCAAATCAAAGAACAAACGGTCGCTTCCAGCTGCTGCCAAGCGCTGACAGCACAGCTGCCGTGGGAGCAGGCGGGAGAGGCCGGTGGTGGATAAGTCACTGGTGCAACGTGTTGGGGGGCGGTTCCAAGGCAGGGGTGGGAGCAGCCCCCAAGACACCATTCTCCACCTGCAGGGAGACTTTCCTACCAGAGAAACCTGTTTTCTTAAGGTCTGTTTCCAGCAGCCTTGGGGCACTAAGAAATGCCGTTGATTTGTAAACAATCAGGGTTGTGGTCTTCAGGAGCTGGGTCTGGATCGGGCATCCTCATCTGCATTCTCGTTTTAGAAACCTCCACCTCATGTCGTGTTCCAACCTGAATTGAAATCATCTTGAACCCAGGACAGTCATGATCTGGCCTGTCGCCGAAGGAGGTCGGAGAATGCAGGGCTCTCACATGCACCCCGCCTTCCACTGTCCCCCTCGGTTGACCTGCCGTTTGGGGCAGGGCAGGAAGATGCTGCTGCCCGTTGCTATGGCGGCACCTCAACACCCAACCATGGTTGAGTGTTGCTGTGGCAACTGGAAGGCCCTATAAGCAGCCCCAATATTGTTTCCTTCCTCGGGGGAAAATTCCACTCTTGCCACCTCGGGGGCATGCGGGTGTACAGGGGAGGCAACATTTGGGAGGGGGTGGAATGGTTGGCATAGTTGGTCCACTTGGGGCCCAGGGGCCCCCGGGCCACCCACATGGCCGTTTCGGTGGTGGATGATTCTAGAAGCTGCCCCCGTATCTGGGACTGGGCGGGTGTTGGGGGGTGCAGCCAGCATTCTTCCTTGTCTCCTGCTGACCCACAGCCCCCATAGGCCCCCAGGGTTCTGCAGGTGAGCCGGGTCGCAGGCCCCGAGTGGAACATCCTGTGCCCGCTGTGCAGCTGAACATCCTTGGGCAAACTGACCTTCCTCAAAGGGCCTGCTCCCCGAAACTTTACAAAGGGGCAAAGCCACCGAAAGCTGGGAGGGTTTACATGCAGTGCAGCGCAGCAGGCCCAGGTCTTGAGGCCAGCCAGATGGGGTTCCTTCTCTGCTCGGCATTGTACCACCGAGTGTTTGGGTAACTTGCCCTTCTCCAATTTCCTCATTCAGACAGGGGAAGTCACTCCTACTCTGGAGGGTTGTTGTGAGACTTTAAATAATGACTGTAAAATACATGGTACATAGTCAGTGCTCATTCGTGTTCAATACTGGTTGTTCTTAAAATCATAACTGGAAGAAAGAACATAGACGTTGACTAATTCACGGTTTCTCAGCATCAGAACCAGGTGGGAAGCCAAGCCTATCAGATCATAATTTGCAGGGGAGGCATCAAGAAATTTATTTTAAAAGACTTTCTTAAGTGATTCCAATGTAGCTGCTCTGTGATTCGGGAAATTTGCTCATTTATCTGGGAATAAACGGGATAAACAGCACTGGACTTCCCTACCCCCATCCCTTCTTTCCACCAACCCCTATCAAGCTACTTTCATTCTACTTCTAAAATCAAAAGCTTCTGCTACAATGACCTGCATTTGGGAAGGAGGAATGTTTAATAAAGTTGCTGGAAGTAATTTAATTGGGAAGCCCAAAGAAAACTGAAGGTGTTTACTTTTCCCTGAAGGAAATTGAAAAAAACCTCTGCGGAAAGCTGTGCAGACTCTAGGTGACAGTCGGGCCATCTTAGCGGCTTAATGTGACTTTTAAGATATGCGTAAGCTTTGCGCTGGAGATATGGTGCACATGTGGCTGAAGTTCTCTTCTGAATCCCACAGGAACGTGGCTGAAAAGTGGCCTGGGCCTGGTGCACCAGGAGGGCAGCCAGCTCACGTGGACATACATCGCCCCACAGCTGGGCTACTGGGTGGCAGCCATGTCCCCTCCCAACCCAGGTAACATAAAGCCAGCACTTGCAATGAGGTGGATGGTGGTTTCTTTGAGGGTTCAGGCTAAGAATACTCAAAAACAACTTCTGCAGGGAGATCCCATTTTATTCAAAAATGGGTTTTTTAAAAAATCCAAAAATCAAATTATGAAAGTAAAGTATTTCATGGGGGTGGGAGAATTCTAGTCGGAACTAGAATAATGCGTAGGAAATAGTCTTGTCTCTTGTTTCCGTTTTACTTGGGCAGCTGCCATAGGGGAGTCTTAATCGAAAACCCACAGAAGCAGTTAAGACCTCCTCCCTCATTCCTGAAACAGCTGTGGTCTAGTGTAAGAGAATGTGTGGGAAAAGGCACTCAACAGACGGACCAGCAGAAAACCATCCTCTGAGGCTTCTGGAAGCTAAAAACTTGATTTGGCATTTCTGAAACACTTATAGGCAAAACAATTGCTTTGTGTTTAAAAAGATATTCATCTCCACTTGTATATGTGAATTAACTCCTATTTTGCAGTGCAACTAAATGTTATTTTTTTTAATGAACATGCCCTAATTTATCCTAATGCGTATTGTCTTGCAATCTTAGGAGAATTTTTTCCAGTAATGGCTTCCACCCACAAACTGCTTTTAGGATCTGTGTCACTTGGACTGTCTTCATTAGTGAATCTCTTCATTGCAAATGTTTATCTTCTGAGGGTATCGTTGATTTTGTAGACACATCTAAAAGTCATACACACCCAAATTGGGTGATTGAGCTGGGTCAAATGTGCTATGATTAAAGGTTGTCCTTCGTAAGTTAACCATCAAGGCAGTTCCAACACAGGAGTTGGAAATATTTTAGCAATGGAATTATCACCGAAATTAGCACTTCGAATCCCAAAGTAACGTATTTGATGTGACCATTCCTATAGGTATGTTGAAAAGTCTATCTCGTTGACTTTATATTTCCATCCTGAGACCCTTTATGGTTCACATCTGTGTTTCAAGAGTATGTGTTTTCCTTTATGGTTTTATTGAGGAGGTGTAAGCATGAACCAAGTTGAGAATTTCCTCATACTCCAAATCTGAAATATCTAGAATATGACCAAAGAGAAGGAAGGAAGAGTTCAAGAGGTTCCCATGCTTGGGCACTGAAGTTAATTTCTATTTTAGATGCATTCCAAACAACCTTGGGGGCCAGTTCTCCCTTCATGTGACAGATTAATAAATACCTTGTAAAGAGGGGACAAAGAACTGCTAGATGTGGGTCCACTGTGAGCCTCTAGCAGCAAAGAAAGAGAAAAAAAGTGCTATAAAAAGCACACATAACCCAGCCTCTGATGGCATTTAATGTCAGGACACACGTCCTCACAGCGCCACGTTACTAAAACAAATTGCCGTGCTGTCGTACAGTAATGAGCCCAGTCCAGCAAGAAAATATTAGGGCTTTTACTCTTTGATTCTCTGTTTAAGTGAAGTGTGGCTATGAATTACATAATGCTGCCCATCAGCAGAGGTTAAAATAAAAACATTTTAAGTACTTAAAGAACCAAACTTAACTTATTTGGGAATCATTTTCACAGGTTGCCCAGGTTTCTTGGTGACTCCTGACAAGGCATTGCCTATACCTTCCTCTTGTTGTCTTTGTGTAGAAAATTGTTTCTCAGAACTTTGAAAGCAGTACTTGGTGTCAGTTACTTTTTTCCATTTTTGAGAACATTAGCCTCACCCTCCCCACCCCATTGGAGTTGATTATATTCAGGGGAGAATGGTGCTTTTAAAATTTCAGGAATTTCACTCTCTTCAAAAACCAGGAAGCCTCCTTGGGTTTACGCAGCTCTTAAATCAAGAGATTGTCTCTTTGAAATGATTTTTGAAGAAATCTGTCTTTTAAAGTATAGAGACCTCTGGATGTGCATGGTGTTTAGTAACATTTGTGAAATAATGTGTGACACTGCCTAACCTTCTCTCCCATGTCTGGCACTGCCAGACACATTTGGGGAGATTTTTGTGGCTGTTGTCCATCTTTTGTAGGTGACATTAGATAGATTCTTAGTACTATTGAGCCTAAAGAGTCTGTCTTGGCCTACTATTTGGAATTCTTTACAATGGATACTACAAAGAAAATATTTTTAGCTCAGGTAACTTTGTCTGAGCTCACATTCTCAAATTCTGCAGAGGTCTATGGCCATCTGTGGTCAGCCATTTTGAAAAGAAATGGTAGAGGGAGATTTTATTTTTAAAAAAGGAAAGCATTTTAGTAATACTTGATGCCCTGTGATAAATTGTTGGTTTTATTTTTAAGTTGTAGTACATTTATATCATACATATAAACTGACTCATTTAGGCAAAGAGCTCTACACATAGTCAACAGCCCAGGAAAAATGAGAATATAATCTTGTGATTTTTTTTTCCCCCTGCAGTATAGAGTCCCCAGATAAATCAGACCATCTCTGAGTGTGAGTCCCACTCATTATACGACCGTGTATTCATTTTCTTTTATTAGCAGTTCATGTGTTTAGAATGCTGAACATGCTACTGAGTGAGGCTCTCTTCTCAGCTAGGGGGTAACCCGGACTCATTGCATTTGTACTTGAGGACTCCAGCTGCTCCTGGCCACAGATGCTTCTGTCCCTTTCCATTGAGAGAAATCAAGGGATGCTGCAAGCCCATCTCTGATGGATGTTCTCTCTGCCCATGGCTCCTGCCCCAGCTAGGAAAGACATTAAGCCAACAGTTATTTATTGCTCTGTTTGCCCGAAGTTCTTCACCCATCTAAAATGCTGTTTTCTGACCTTCCAGGTCCCATTGTAACACAGGACATCACCACTTACCACACGGTGTTTCTGCTGGCCATTTTAGGGGGAATGGCTTTCATACTCTTGGTTTTGCTATGTCTCCTTTTATATTACTGCAGGTAAAGTTTTCCCATTTTGACAATATCATTTTTAATTTAGAATGTCTTGTGCAAGCCTTGATGTTGAGATCTTTTTTTCTTTTCTAATTGAGATCCTTATTTTTACCTCATGAAAAAAAAATCTAAGAATTGAATGTTTGTGATGTCATTTGCGAATGAATGAGTAGGATGTGTGATACACTGCTTAGAAGGGGAGTTATAAAAAAAGGCCTGACAGTTGTCAGACAACCTGATGACTCATTCGGACAATTCCTAAGTGCTGATTAAGAGGCGATATTTTCAAGGACAAAGAAGAACTGTTCTTATTTTGATGCATGTCTGTTCAGTTTGCAAGAATGATTATCGTCAACTCTTCGGGGACCCTTTAGTATGAATAATTTGGCTGTACTTAGGAAAGCCTGAGGATAATCCCCCAGATTGTGCTTGGAATTAAAATAAGGGTGAGGGTCTGGGGCAAGAAGGCCCTGGCTGCTGCATGGTTGTTTGTTTTGTTTTTCTTCTTTTGGAAATTGAACATTAGGATTTTACTTGAAACATGAAGTTTTACTGTTCTGAGACTCTAATTAATCTTTGGGTTTGGATTGTATTTCTCATTACAGGAGGAAGTGTTTAAAACCTCGTCAGCACCATCGGAAACTACAACTTCCTGCGGCCCTGGAGAGTTCCAAAAGGGACCAGGCAACATCCATGTCACACATAAACTTGCTGTTTTCCCGACGGGAGTCAGAATTCCCCGGGATGCTCTCTGTCGCCAGCCACGGCCGTCCCCCTGCCCCCGGCCCGAAGGAGCTGGTGAGTGCCGTCCACTTGGAGATGATGTCACCCAGCGGAGAAGTGGACATGCACACACCCATGCTGAAACTTTCCTACAGCACCTCCCAAGAATTTAGCTCTCGGGAGGAACTTCTCTCTCACAAGGAAGAGGATAAAAGCCAAATCTCCTTTGATAACCTGACACCGAGTGGGACATTAGGAAAAGACTACCATAAGTCCGTGGAGATTTTCCCATTGAAATCAAGAAAGTCTACGGAAAGAGAAGGCTATGAGTCCCCTGGCGATGACGATTACAGGAGGTGTTACAATCCTGTGCTCTCACAGCCTCTTTTCAAAAAGCAAGAGAGAGAAGGGCAAGCATCCATTAACCGTATTTCCACAGGAAGTAAACTCACCATTCAGGAACATGTGTACCCCATGTCTTCATCTCCCCAGAAAGAGCAACTGCTGGACCGCAGACCTACTGAATGTATGATGTCACGATCAGTAGATCACCTTGAAAGGCCCACGTCTTTCCCACGGCCGGGCCAGTTGGTCTGCTGTAGTTCCGTTGACCAGGTCAATGACAGCGTTTACAGAAAAGTGTTGCCCGCCTTGGTCATCCCAGCACATTACATGAAATTGCCAGGGGACCACACCTACGTAAGCCAGCCCCTGGTCGTCCCTGCTGACCAGCAACTTGAAATAGAAAGACTGCAGGCCGAGCTCTCCAACCCGCACACGGGGCTCTTCCCTCACCCCGCATCCCAGATCCAAGCCCAGCCCTTGGCTTCCCAGGCAGTTTCACAGCAGCACCTGCAAGATGTGGGCTCCCGGGAGTGGGGCTCCCAGAGTGCAGCCATGTCCGAGTCCCTCTCCATCCCGGCGTCGCTTAACGACGCGGCCCTGGCACAGATGAACAGTGAGGTCCAGCTGCTGACAGAAAAGGCCCTGATGGAGCTGGGGGGTGGGAAGCCCCTTCCCCACCCCCGGGCATGGTTTGTCTCTCTGGACGGGAGGTCCAATGCGCACGTTAGACATTCCTACATTGATCTCCAAAGAGCCGGAAGGAACGGAAGTAACGACGCCAGTTTGGATTCTGGCGTGGACATGAATGAACCCAAATCTGCCCGGAAGGGGAGAGGAGACCCTCTATCCCTCCAGCAGATCCACCCCCCTGGCCAGGAGCACCAGCAGAAAGAGCCGCGAGCCCTGGACAGCATGGCCTACACGCAGCTCGTGTATCTGGAGGATGTGGACCCTAGCGGCGGCGAGTGTGGGACCACCGTCTGCACCCCCGAGGACGGGGCCCTGCGGTGCTTGCTGGAGGGGTCCAGCCGGAGGAGTGGCAGCGGCCAGCTGCCCAGCCTGCAGGAGGAGACCACCAAACGGACTGCAGAGGCCCCCCTGGAGCCGCTACCCAGTCCCGAACGCAGATCTGCCGCCGAGGAGGACGACGACGAGGATGAGGACGACGACCAAGGGGAAGACAAGAAAAGCCCCTGGCAGAAACGGGAGGAGAGGCCCCTGATGGCATTCAACATTAAATGAGCGATCGCGGAGCTCCGAACTGTGGACTAGGAAGTTGCCAAATGTCCTTTCTTGTGGAAGCAAGTATTTGTTTGTGGAAGAAATGGAACTATGGGCGCGGTGGGAAGCAGACTTGCACTGCATTATGATTTGCTGTGTCAAAGTTAGAAAGGAATGAATCGTTATCACTCAAAATAGAGGCTGATTCTCCTGGATGCCTCCCGTGAGAGGGCCGGGAGTGGCATCTGAGCGTGGTTCCACGTGCTCGGTGCCCAGCAAGGACGCTGGGAAACCACAGATGATGTTTTAACCATAACCTCAGTTCTCCCTCAGATTATGGGAACAGATGAAACTCTTTTTACATTGCTTGAGTCAGTTTTATCACAATAATGCTACTGGAAAGTTACTATCAAGAAGTTAGGTCAGCACTCAGTGTCCAGAAGTATGCATTATCCAAAGGAAAGCTATGCACCGCTGATTCGTAGTAGGATTTTGCTTAGATTTTGCTTTGGTTAGCTTTTGGTTTCGATTGGCCTTTTTGAAAGCACGATTTGGTTATAATGAGCTTAATCCTTTTTTCTGATCTGTTCTGCTTCTCTGTGTTTCTTTTGGTGTCTCCCTTTAGGAATTCCTGAGAGTCATCTCTTAACATTCAAGCCTTTCAATGAAATCGTACTGAGTTTTTTTTTTATCAGCTAAGAGCCCTACAATTCTGGTCCCATTAACTCCAAGTGCCTTTTTTACAGTGACAATAGACAGTCCCTCACTTTTTGTTTGTCTTGATTCCTTTCATTGAACTGCCTGGATTTTATAAATTTATTAAATTAAACCCCTCTTCTTCAAGCTGCATGATGCCAAGTGCCCGTTTGTGCTCCGCATCCTCTGCCCGATGCAGTGTGCTCTAGTTACACATGTGATGTGGGTTCTGTTAGCTGACGTAGCCTAGAGGACACTTTAGAGACACCCTTCCCCCCCGCCCCCCGGCCCCAAGCTGCCCATTTGATTTTATTGGCTGTCTGTATATATGGATACGTATTAACTCCGGAATCCTATGGGCTGAGCTTGCTCACCAAACGTGGAGTATGTATGGCTTCAGCAAGTGGACTGAATGTGACTATTAAAAAGAATCTTATGTACTATCCCAAAGTGCCAGAATGACTCTTCTGTGCATTCTTCTTAAAGAGCTGCTTGGTTATCCAAAAATGAAAATTCAAAATAAACTCTGAAGAAAAATTACTGTGTGGTCATGTGCATTCATTCTGAGCCTTTTTTTTTCCCTTTCCAAATCGTTATTAAGAATCTGTTATTCATTCCTTGGCAGTCTGAAACACCACCTGCTGGGCTTGTGCTTAAAGATGTGGAGACCTAGGAGTTCACACTAATGGTAAAATCTTTAAAATCCACCTTTGTGTTTAGTTGTATTCAAGAATACAAGGTAACATTCTGCTGTGTTTCAGGTAAGGAGAGATGTCTGCAATTACTTTTAAGAAACTGATGTTTCCTTTTGCATTCAATTTTGATCCATCTTGGAACAGTTCAAGAAGGTGGCATTAAAATGACCAGAACCTTCCCTGGTTCTGGTGATGTCGGCACATAGGACAGATGGGCAAATGTAAGTTATGTTAGCTAGTTCTGTCTACAGCCACAGCTTCGTTAAAACATCTTGATTCGTAAATTCTGTGCAGGCAGAAAACTAATGAAGCTGATTCTTACTATTTTCATTCTCAGATGTTGATGTTTAAGGTCTTACCTAAAGGGGGACAATGGCTGAAAGGCAAGGTTGGGGCACCTGGTGGATGTAACCTATGGCTGTACCAGCGGAGGCACCATTTGGGAGTGTTCTAGTTTGCTCATGCTGCCAGGATGCAAAACACCAGAAATGGATCAGCTTTTATAAAGGGGGTTTATTTGGTTACACAGTTACAGTCTTAAGGCCATAAAGTGTCCAAGGTAACACATCAGCAATCGGGTACTTCACTGGAGGATGGCCAGTGGTGTCTGGAAAACCTCTGTTAGCTGGGAAGGCACGTGGCTGGCGTCTGCTCCAAAGTTCTGGTTTCAAAATGGCTTTCTCCCAGGGTGTTCCTCTCTAGGCTGCAGTTCCTCAAAGATGTCACTTTCAGTTGCTCTTGGGGTATTTGTCCTCTCTCAGCTTCTCCAGAGCAAAAGTCTGTTTTCAACAGCCGTCTTCAAATGGTCTCTCATCTGCAGCTCCTCTCTCAGCTCCTGTGCATTCTTCAAGTGACCCTCCTGGCTGCAGCAAGCTCACTCCTCCTGCCTGAGCTTATATAGTGCGCCAGTGATCAAGGCCCACTCTGAATGGATGGGTCCACACCTCCATGGAAATTACCTCATCAGAGTTATCACCCACAGTTGGGTGGGGTGTATTTCCATGGAAACAACCTAATCCAAATGTTCCAATTTAATCCCCAATAATATGTTTGTCCCACAAGATTGCATCAAAGATAATGGTGTTTTGGGAGACATATTACATTCAAGCTGGCACATTCCACCCTCTGTACCCCAAAATGACATGATCTTTCCATATACAAAATACATTCATCCCACAACAATATCACAGAAACTTAAATCATTTCAGTAACAATAGTTAAGTACAAGATCCCTTCAAAATCAGTTACAGGCATGGTCTGTCCAAAAGCATAATTCCCCTTCTACCTGTGGATCTATGAACTTAGAACAAGTTACGTGCTTCCAGTATACAAAGGAGGGACTTTCATAGGATAAGCATTCCCACTGCCATAAGGAGAAACTGAAAGGAAAACAGGGTTCAAAGGACCAAAACAGTTCCTAAAACCTGCAGGACAAACTCCATTAGATTTCAAAGACAGAGTCATTTACAGAATGATGTTGCATCCTTGGGGCTTCAGAGAGCAGGATTCTAACCCTTCCTAAGGGCCTTTGCAGCAGCCCTTTCCTCTCCTAACACTTAAGTGAGTGCTCCAACATATCCACACATTGGGGAGACCACCTTCTCGGCCCCACCCTCCTCAAACATTGGCGCAGCTCCTGGATTCCCTTCCATCTCCAGGGCACACACTCAACCCCTTCAGAACAGTGTGGTGGCAGCCAGGCTCTCCCCAGTCCCCTGGGAACATGTTCCACCCTCTTTGAGGCCTGAAGTGGCAACACCTTTCCTGAACATTGAGGGGGAAGGCTCACCCTCGACCTCTGGGGCAAACTCACCCTTTCCATGCATGTGGGCTGTTCCGCTCTCCCAGCTTGAGACCTCTTGACTCCAGACCTCAATTTCCATGGCTCTGTGTTTGAAGAAATTTTTCCTTCAATTTGTTCCTTGTCTGCCTCCTCCAGTCTCGAACAGCAGCAGCTCTGTCTGTAAAGAGCTCACAAAAATTCTATTGTCTTTGCATGAAGCACACAGGAGTCAAAGCCATCAGGTAATAGGACTTTCCACAAATCTTTTCTGCTTAACTCCTCCAATCTTGGTTTGTACTGAAATGGTGGCTGGGTTCCCTGTTTGGTTGCATCCTCACATTGGCCTGTAGCTTCTGGGGTTTCAGCCCCTGGAAGTCCAGAGTTTTTCAGGCCATCAGTTTCTGGTTTCTTTGAAACCAAGAGTTCATTTCTCAGCTTATTTCTGTCCTCTCGCATTTTACCATAAGCTGCAAGTAAAAGCCAGGCTACTTCTTCTGTATTTTGCTTGGAGATCTCAACAGCTAAATATTCCAGCTTTTCACTTTCAAATTCTGCCTTCCATCCAACACCAGGACTCAATTTTACCAAATTCTCTGCCACTTTAAAACAAGGATCACCTTCCTTCCAGTTTGCAACAATGCATTCATCATTTCTGCTCAAGGCCTCATCAGAAGTATCTAGAGTCCATATTTCCAAAAACAGTATCTTCAAAGCAGTTTAGGCCTTTTCTATCAAGCTCCTCACAATTCTTCCAGAATCTTCCACTTATCCATTTAAAAAGCTGTTCCAACATTTTTGGTATCTGCAAACTCAGCAGCAAAAGCACCCCACTTCTCTGGTACCAAAATCTGTTCTAGTTTGCTAATGCTGCCAGGATGCAAAACACCAGAAATGGATCAGCTTTTATAAAAGGGGTTTATTCGGGAGGAGGCGGGGCAAGATGGCGGGGTGGTGAGGTGCAGAAATTCGTCTCTCCCCTAGAGCAGCTGGCAACTACCCAAGAACTATATAAAACAGTGTTTTCGGGGTGTCCAGTAACCACTCACACATCGGATGCAAGTTGGGAATTGGAGGAAAAGCCGAGATCGCAGCGAACATTGTAAGTTCCCTGGACCAGAGGTCTGGGGCCCCTCCACACCCAGATCTCACAGACTGTTTTGCTGCTGACTTCCTGAAAAGGGGAAAAAAAAACAAAACCAAAAAACAGCAATCTGCTGAGGGCAAGAAGGGCTGGGCTCCGAGAAGTGGGGGCACCCATTCCCAGACTCCAAAAAAGCCATTTTTTTTCTCCTACATTTTGACCTTCTGGCTTCACACTGATTCCTTATCTTTTTGCATTTCAATAGCCCCCAGCAGGGGTGGAACTGAAGCTGCTGGAGAGTACTTATCAGACAATAGCCTAAGGTGTTTCTTTAAATGTTCTATTCTGACAGCCACAGAGATCCCAGTCTGCAGAAAGACTT
>PVKY010005276.1:0-17708 GCA_004027775.1 Bradypus variegatus
TCACATAACACCCTAAGCATGCATGTGTGTTTTCTAGTGTGTCTGTGAAACTGAGATGCAGTGTAAAAGTCATGGCCTAAATATTACTCTTTAGGCATTTACCAGGGTTTTTACCACTGGTAAGGTTAGCAGTAGCATGTACCACTATTTTGAAAAAAATAAGACATTCACCAATAGCATCAGTATGTCTTCTGTTAATAATCAGTATGACAAGACATCTCCTCTTTAACAAATCAGCAGATCATAATTATGTTTTCTCTTTTCCATTGAGACACTCATCACCTTCCTCCTTTCAGTTCTTAAATCATTCAGGTAAAAGTGATAGAGCCTTAACTTGGAAACTTAAAGCTGAGAACAAAATTCCCAATTCTTGCTTTCACCAGGTATGTGACCTTATGCAAGCTATTTAATTCTCTCTGCCTCAGTTTCCTCAACTATGAAATGGGAATAATTATATAATTATAGTCATACTTCATAGGTTTTTTAAAAGAGGATTAAATAAGCAAAAACATATAAAGTTCTTAGAACAATACTTGATACGTCATCATCATCATCAACAACATGGTTTTCTAAAAGAGGATTAAAGAAACTGAAACATAAATTCTCAGAACAACGCATGTTACAGCATCATCATCATCATAATGTGCCATCGGCATCAGCATCACCGTTTGGCTAGAAGTGAAGATGCTGTGATCGTTACGTCTCATCTGCACTGGAGCTTTGGATGGCCATCCTGGCCTCAGCAGAGAGAGCCAGACTTGGGTCTCAGCCCCAACCCTGACATCCCCCAAGTGAGCCGCCGCAGCCTTCCTTATTACCTTCATCACCTCGTGGTGCATGCATTGCACGGCTGTGTGGAGTGGCCCCATCATGTGGCTGTTCCTGAGGTTTGGGTTTGCTCCTTTGCTGAGAAGAAACTTTACACTTTCAACCTGGTTTTTTTCTGTGGCCCAGTGGAGAGGTGTGTTTCCATAACTGTCCATCTCATTCAGCACTAGAAGAAGACACAAAAATGTGGTTTAAATTGCTTTCACTATATCCAACACTTACTAACTCCCTAGTCTCTACAAAGCTCTTTGCCAAGTGCTACTTGATAGATGGCATCTTCTTTATTAGAAATAGAAATAGAGCTTCAGCTCTCAAGAAATATCTAATAGGTTCCTATAGGGGATGTGTAATCGTATGACACAGACTTTTCAAAAGGCCAGAGTTAAATGTCTACATTTAGCATTTGTAAGAAATAGACCCTCCTATGGCTGCATGTTTTAATCTGTGGTATGAATTTTGGGGTTGCTGTAAGGCACTGATACTATATAAATGCAAAACTTATATAAAAGCTGTCAACTAGGTTCAATACCACCTTTATTTCATGCAACCCACCTAACAGTCATGCCAGGTGCCATGACCATTTTTCAGAAGTTAAGGCCACAAGAGGTTAAAAAACCTTCCAACAGTCACACAGCTAGTAAGGAGTTGTGTTAAGTTACCTTATCTCTTTGAGCCTCAATTTTCTCAAATGCAAATTTGGGGGGGAAATATATACCTTGCAAGTTTATTGGGAGGATAATATTAAATGATGGCTTTAAAGAGCTTAGCAGCTTGTCTGGCCAATATAATGGTTCAAAATTGCTAATGGGAAACAAGACACAGATAATAAATACCAAGGCTAGAATTTGAGCATGGGTCACCTGACACCACACACAGTTTCCTTACATTTCTATAATGCAATATAGCATGAGTTAGCCTGTGAGTTCAGCATTAAGAACATGCTCTTGCATCCTGCCCTTGCATCAAATAAATGTGGCTTTCTGCTTTATCAACCATATTAGCTATGATGATATAGTTACATATTTGGGGAGGGCTTAAGTACTCACTCATAAATATGGTTTGGGGATCATCTGTGATAGCTGAGACCATGCTCCAGCCATGTTTCCCATTTCTCACCTGTTTCTAATTTACCTTTTCACTTTACCTTATCATTCAGCCAAGTCTCTCATTCTCAACAATAGACATACACACACACACTCATGCACATTTCTTGATCATTCTCTCGGATCAAGACAAAGCACTCCATTCAGCATTCCATTCAGTACCAAACTTAATTAAACAAGGGACAATTCATAATCAAACAACTTGAATTTGGCTTTTAGCTTCACTACTTTTCAGAAATCATTTTTACAAAGGCCATCGAGGCCTTCTAATTGAAGGACTTTAATGGGATCTTCACCCTACTTGGGTTTTGTGGCAATTGATCTTTCTGACTCACCTGTCCTAAAAATTTGTCCCTTGGCTTCTAAATCATCAGTGCTTTATCTGTCACCTCTTCTTAATCATCCTTTTACTGGCTTTTCTTCTGCCATCAGTCCCTTAATGCTGGTTCATTACTCTAAACTACTTTGTTTTGAACACAGATTTATCGAGATATATTCACATACTCTACAGTCATCCACAGTACACAATCAGTTGTTCACAATGCCATCTTATAGTTGTGCACTCATCACCAGAATCAATTTTTGAACATTTTCCTTACTCAAAAAAAATAAATAAAGTAAAAGTAAAAAAGAACACCTAAAACATTCTATCCCCCCCACCATCCCACCCTATTTTTCATTTAATTTTTGTCCCTATTTTTCTACTCATCTATCCATATACTGGATAAAGGGAGTGTGAGCTACCAGGTCTTCACAGTCACATAGTCATACCATGTAAGCTACAGAGTTATACAATCATCTTCAAGAGTCAAGGCTACTGGGTTGTAGTTTGACAGCTTCAGGTATTTCCCTCTAGCCATTCCAACACCTTAAAAACTAAAAAGGTATATCTACACAGCGCGTAATTTAACTAGTTTGTTAGATATTTTAAGCTCTCCTAAAGGATTTTCATGCAATCTACTTCCAATGCAACAATGACCCTGGTGGGGTGGAGGTGGGGGTGTCCTTTCCTTCTATATATCTAGTTGTCTACTGGCTATTCCCAAGTGATGTATCCTGTGCTTCTCAAACTCAGTGTTACTAAAACCAAATTCATTATCTCTTCACACCTTCACACTCCTCATACTCACTTTTCTTTTATGATATGCCCCCTTTTCAGTATGGTTATAGTATTAGCCTAATCTCCTAAATTAGGAACCTCAAAATCAACATCAACTCCCCACCACTTACTCCTCACATTCCATCTGTTATTAAGCTCTGTTGACCCTACTTGTAAAATGTCTCTTGAATCTCTCCCTTTCTCCTGTTCCAACATCAGAACCATGGTGGGCTCTCATCTTCTCATTACTACCAAAATGGCTTTTTAATTGGTCTTCCGTTTCCAATCCACCTTCCACAATATTGACAGATGGTCTTATGTAATAAAGATCTCATCATACTGCCTCACTGCTTAAAAATATCCTGTGCACACCCCTCCCTCTTTGCCTACAGTTGAGTTTCTCAAGCAAGCCTGTATCTAAGAGGTGGAGAGGAAATGTTACATCTTCTTAGAGTGTTGATTTTATTCAATGATAAATAATTTTAAATGCATCAGAACTTCATCAAAAATATTATAGAACACTGCATACAATTTATATGAATTTTTATGATTTATCATAAAGTTTCAAAGGAAGTCTGTGCTTGCTGGCAGGGGCAGGGGAATGGGGGTCTCAGATCCCCAGGGATACAGCTTTACTGTACTTGACAGTACTCCAATGGAAAACATTGAAAAACACTGGCCTGTAGGGAAATCCAGACTCCTAAGTGAGATATCGAGGCCCTTTATAAACTAACACTAATCTGCTCTTCAGGATCACTTCATACCATTCTTCCCAATAAGTCTAATGAGATGATGGTTTTATGGACCATTCATTTTGTTACCTTCACAAGAGGATTCATTGATGATCATCTCCATCACCTCAATCTGACCTTCTTCTGCAGCATGATGCAAAACAGAGGCATTCTCATCATCATATTTGCTTAATCTCTTTTGTTTCTTCACATAGTTTTGTAATTTACATGTACTTCCTTCAAAAACAACCTAGATACACATAAAAAATTGTTACCTCTAACAAGCATATAAAAAACTTACGAATATAAAGCTGATTGTTTTATAGCCTATAAAAGGTTATCATCCAAAAGCACTATCATGTTTATGAGAAGGTAAATATTTTTCTTGGAGAACATAAAATCCTTACATAAAGAAGGCACAGCAAATGCCTAAACACTGATAAGCACAGTAAATACATTAAAAAAAATTTTCTGATGTACACCTCTATGCTATAGAAATAAAGACCTTGAGAAAAGTTTTGAAATAAACTTAAGGGATATAATCTGAGAAACATTGTCTAACGTAAAGAGAGAGAAATCTGATTTGCCAAGAGATAAAGTACTTCAAGCACGACATGAGCAGTTTTGGTGAGACAGAAAGGTTTTTGTGAATGCAAGGATTATTGGGTCCAGGAATCTGTATTACTGCCTCCTCCCTGGCCGACATCCTAGCCCCATCTACCCCATCTATGTAGACTAGAGCTGGAATAACGTTTGTGAGGGGCCTCATGTCATTCACATGGTCAGTCAACGAAAATGGCTGACTCCGCACCCCTGAAACAGGCAACTCCTTTTTCGGCCACCAGGATTTTGTAGCAGGACAGGTCAGGTGAGGTTTGCCTCCTGCTCTCTCTCTGCACACAGCAGAAGCTGTCATGATTGTGCTCTTATTTAGAGCCAGATTGTCCCTGAACTACTTCCTTAATTTTCATTCTCTAGAGGCTTCAAAAATGAATAGGGAAAAAAATTGAATAAAACTTCATTCTAGTCCTATGACAATGTTCAGACTAAAGTGATTTCTCAATGTTCCTTCCCGCTTCGCAGTTATGTGACCAAATAATACACTTGCCTGACATTTTGCCAAAGCTATTTCATCATTTAGACCCAAAGCAAAATATTCTATGAGACAGTAGCCCTTCAGGGAACCCTATAAAAAAGTGTTTTCTGAAAATACAGAAAAACCCTCCAACCCTCCGAATAAATGATCCAGATACTTGCTTTTAATTCCACTCTTGACTGTGACTGGTTACATTTGACACAATGTAAAATATGTGCCCAAAACTCTAACTTGTTATATTAAAGTTAATCAGAGCACTTCTCACTGCAAAAACAAACAAACAAACAAAAACTAAAAGCTAAAAAAAAAAAAAACTATCATTATATAAAATGAAGTATTGAAGTACTTACTTTAATATAGTTATTAAAGAATTGGGCTTATTAGGATTCAGTCAGTAAATGTCAGGTTGAAATAAATTAAAGACAGTCTCTTAAAATTTTGAACTTTGTTTTTGCTTCTGCTATCTCAAAATAGTACCTACAGAATCACTTTTCTATGGTATTAGATAGAAATATGTCATGTTGAATTCTATATGAGCTACATATAGCTTTAGTGAAAGCAGAATATCATGATAAGCCTCCAACCATTTCCAAAGTTACACATATTCAGTGATAAATGAAAGTTGCGCTTCCTTGAAAAATAGGCACTTTCTCAATGTCTCACCCTATCAAAGAGATGGTTCACCTAAATCTATTTGGCAGCATTTGAACTCTTGAATTTTGATACATTCTTTGAGACTGTACTGCCCATTCCACAGTGCCAGAAAGAGTGATGGGTGGGCCAGTTCAGCAATGCCGTCAACACAAACCCAATTCCACAGTCTTTTGATAGAGCAAGTACTAGCTTCAGATATAGGAATTAGTGAATTCTCAGTGACAAAACAGTATCTAAATGCTTTAGATACACTCCTCAGAAGTGCCAAAGTGGCCTCACCCATTTGGATTGGTATATGCCACGCCAAGGCAAGCTTTGACGGGATTTCTTAAAGTTCTTCCAGTAAGCTGAGAATGTCATTTAGACAAATTAATATAGTCATTCAATGTATTTTACTATTGCCACAGAGTCACTTCAGATTCTTTTGGATTCTGAATTATATGGCTAGATACAGATCATAATAGACTAGATCATTTTTAGAGAAGTTAATTATAAGACTTTAAAAACAGATATTAAATAGTATCTTTTTGTATACTGCTTTAATAAAATGCATAAAAGTAGTAATGGGGAGAAACTATAAGGAGAGATTAGAACTAATGAAAAGTCAAATGCTAATGTATTAACTCTTGAAAGAAAGTAATTGGATAAGGCTAAAAGCATCTGTCAAATGGTTCTTTTCCCACAAGATTTCTCATCTTATAAGTTTTCTGTCAGCCTTCAATTTTGTTGGTATTCCTGAGATAATATGTGTACGCTATGGAATATATATTATACACCATATCTTTTAATCAGGAAACCACCAAGAAGTCCCTAGAGTTCAGAAATCTTTGCTTATGTCACTTTGTAATGAATCCAACCACTGCATTTCTACAGAATGATCTGTAATTGCTGCAGTTAATAAAATAAAATATATAAATCTCTCCATCTGTAAGTTCTGGTACAGCTTCTAATAGGCTTAAATAACATGGCTCTATTTCACCTAGGCAATAACACAAAATAAATACACAAAGAAAAATAAAATACTGAAATCCTTCAGTAAATATCTCTAGGAAACTAAACCACATCAGTAATTAAAGGAAGTGCCTAGCTTTATGCTGTGATTTTTGAAATTTTGAAATTTCTTCTCATTCTGTAATATCAATTCCAAGACAGTATTCTATAGTGCTCGAAATCTGCTCATGTTCTTTGGATTAAGCCACAAGGCCTACATTAAAATTTTAATTATAAGGAGGAGAGAATAAAATTGGTGTTCAACCTGGATGTGCAAACAGACCTTGGGAGGACTGGCTTATTCATTTGTGAGATGTATTACACATGCCTGACTAACATGTGATGGCTCACAGTGTCAATGGGTGCAATCTATTTAGAAGTCAATTTGGAATCTCTACCAAAATTAAAGTTCTACATACCTCTTGACCATGGTAGGATTTTAACATACAGTCAACCCCACAAAGGTGCCAATGGACAGAAAAAGAAGCCACATCTATATTCAGAAATGCACTCAAGCATGTGTATAATAGCAAAACAAAACAAAAACAACCTAAATGTCCATCAATACAGGACTGGCTAAATAAAGCAAGATACAATCCTACAATGGAATATTATGAAGCTGCTAAAAAGGGTGAGGCAAATCTCCAGGTGCTGATTTGAAAAGTATTCCAGAATATGTTTCATGAGTAAATTAAAGTGTGAAACACTGTGACTTAAAATTTTGTGAACATATATGTGTATTGACAATATATATATGCATATATATATATGTAGTGTGTGTGTGCATACATATATGCACACATATACATGTGTGTATGTGGTGTGTGTGTGTGTGTGTGTGTGTGTATATATATATATATACACCCACAGGAACTGTTAATATGATTCCACTGTGGAAAGGCATTTTTCAGTTGGTTTAGGAGAGACACTTTTAATGATAACTTTTAATAAGCGATCCTTCCTCCTGCTGACAGTCTGTAGGAAACCCACGGCGGTTTAGGGCCCCAGGGGAGCACTCACCAGTCTTCACTTCAAAGGGCCTCTTCCTCCACAGAGTGTTTCCTGATGCCCCTCAATCCCTGGAGAAATTTACCAGTCCTGCTCCCGTATTTTCTTGGGGCATCCCCTTTAACAACGCTACACTGCAGGAGTTTGTTTCTCTGTTTCACTCTACTAGACAAGAATGCGTCTCAAACCCAATGAACCTCTTGCATAGCTACCTGACTTCCAGATACAACCAATTAGCTGTTTGGTTCTAAATAAAATGTACAAAAAGATTCTAGTGCAACAGCACACGCTCCAAACCTGTCCTGGTTTAAGTCAGTTGCCAGCTTCTGCCAACTGCCAAAGGTACGTACCTTTTGGGTAGGTCGCTCCCGACTGCAGGTGCCCATCCGTGAGCAAGAACAGGTAGAACGGACAAGCATGCAAATAGAAAGAGCAAGCAAGCAAATAGCAAGCACAGAGCACGCACAGTGTGGGCGCTTTATAAGCGTGTCCTCCCAGGATCTGCAAATTCTGAGAGTCTCCTACTGTGCACACACCCGGAAGCAAGCAACCCCCCTCGCCTTTCCACGTTTCCCGTCCTCCTATCCTGGGGCTGCCCTCCAGGAAACCTCTAACCAGGTAGGCAAAGTTAGGGGCCGGCCCCCACCCGGACTTCAGAGCCCGTCCAGCCCACCAATCTCCCTGAGTACCTTACAGAAGTCTTTGCCGTTCTCCATGTCGTCCTCCACGCCCTCGTAGACAACGCCCCGGAGCTCCTTCTCCCCAGGGCGCAGCATCTTCTTCAGGCTGCGCTTCATTGACCCCACCCCGGACGCCACCTGGTGCAGCTGCTGGCCGCGAGCACCTGGGCGAGAGGGCGCAGTGAGCGGCGGGGTGCGGACCAGAGGGGAGCCCCGGGCGGTGGCCGAGGACCTGCGCGCGGCCGGGGTCTGCGCCCGGAGCGCGGAGCTCTGTGGTGCTGTGTGGTTGTGCAGCAGAGAAAAACTCGCTCAGCAGAAGCAGGGGGTAACTTCTGGAAGGAGTTCTCAGACATGGGCTACTTATAGCTTAGCAGCCGGGCGGGGCGCTGAGAGGAGGCAGCGACAGACCTCGTCTCCGGTAGCAGCAGGGGGATGCGACGTCTGCTCAGGGCTTGGCCCCCGTGAAAGTGGAAAGCAAGACTGCCTCCAGCACCGCCTCTCCTTGAGTCAAGTTTTTAAGGTAGAATCCAATGAATTTGTTATAATAGAAACACTGAGCTCCCACCCCATCCCCTTCCATTCCCAACCATGGTGGGTGGGTGTGTGTGTGTGTAAGAGGGAGAGGGGAAGGGAGAGGCAGAATGACTGGGTGCATTAGGAAGATTTTTAGGCACTTTTTTAAATCCCCACTAAAAGCTGCTGGGTTTCCCACGTCTACCTTGTCTTGGAAGCCTCTTTCTTTAACGTGAAAATAAGGTTTTTAAGGGAAAAAAAACTTTCAGACACCTGGGAGAAAAGCTAAATCCTAGTATGGGTTTGAGGGACCGGTTCAAGTCCCTCTGAACCTCAGGACTCGTTTCCTGTGGATAACAGTACTAATTCCCCCCATGGTTTGGTGTTTTAAGAATGGCTAATAAAAATGACAGTTGAGGTAAACATTACTGACTAGTGCAAGCCTGATCACCGTCCACTTTGTATGAAAGGCGTATCTTTATGGGCCTGCACTGCATTTATTAATCAACAGCAGAAATGTAAATAGTGTACAGTGGTAAAAAGATAGAGACACGAGCTTTACATTTATGTACAGACACCACAGGAGCCTCTGGCTTCTACATTTAGGTCATAAGGTGAGAACAAGAACACTTACATTTCCAAGGCTTATAGTACTTTGCACAGGGCAGAACTGAGTTTTGAGGGTATTTTGTTCTTACAAAACTGTGTTCCTTTAAGGCACTGGATTATGCCCCATGGAGCTGCACTCAATAATAATATGTGAACAGCCTGACCTTGGGCCATGCGGGACTGAACATGGGGGTATGTAGAATGGTCATGATAATGTTGAGAAACTATGGAGGACTTTCCCCCAAATCTTCCAGTCAACCTGGCAAGTTGTCATCAGTTCCACCCCTGAGATGGAATTCCTCATAAGGATAATAGTGAAGTTATTACCAGTTATCAATTCACTAATGTGGCTTGCTGAAAGATCATTGAAGGATACAGGTGTTCAACATTCACCACCTACATGGTTTTCCCACAAGCATGCATGTGTGGGGAGCACAAAACAGGAATTAGCTGCATACCTTTCTATTCTCTGCATGAAGTAGGTCACGTATTTGGAAAAACAATAAAGAAAAGTATCATCGGGGTGGGGAAAGAAAATAACTTTACTTGAGCCACTGTTACCTGCCCAGGATTTTACAGATACAGGTCCTCCTTTTACTATAGAAATGCCTCCTAGGAATATTAAGACATTTTACTTGTTAGCAAGAATTACTTTGATCAATCACTTTTCTCTTAACTTTTAGTTGAAAGGGGTCATTAAGGCAAAAAGGGAATAAAGAGGAGTCTCAAAGGGATCATTTTGGAAGCTGGGATAGAGGACATGTCACGGGGACAAGCATTAAAAGGCAGTGTTGGCCCTGGGAGTGAGGGATAGAAGGGCGAGGGCAGGGAGCTCGGGCCTGGGAGGAGGGTCGCACACCAACCCCTTAATACTCGTATTAGCTGTCAGAACAGCATCCCTGCAGAATGATGCCATCTGCATTCCGGTGTCTTTCTCCCACTTAATCGCCCCCAAACCATTTATTATTTTTAAGTTGTCCCCTCCTGCTTAAATACTGAATGATACACGTGGCCGGTTTTATAGATCTGAATATTTTTCTGTTTTCCATTTATGAAAATAGTTTGAAATATTAATTAACTTATCCTTATATCTTTTGCTTGACTTGTTCATTTTAGGCACTTTTCAGACAGTGTCCTCCTAAGATCTATCAGGAATTACCATCACCGTTTCTTACAAATGGTTAAATTATTTCTTACCCATCAAACACATCTCTTTTATAGACAGGGCTTCCTTCATAAAATTATTACAAATACTTATTTCAAAATGCGTAGTGTAGACAGGAACAAGATAGTATCTAGCTATTTACATTAATCAGGTTATTATTCCCCTTGAAGTTGAATTATTGATGGATAGTGATAAAATGCAATATTTTATATATCAATTGTTATCTCAAAATAAGAGAAAACAAGGCTTCACAGAAAGTCTCAGAAGCCAGTTTTTAGTATCAAATTACTTTTGCTATTGTAACTATCAATGTTCATCTTATTCAAAAAATGGAAAATCATAACAATAGATAGGATTTCATTAAATTTTGGAAAATAAAAATAAATAATTACATACATTTATCAGCTCAGTAACTGTCATGAAAGTCAAAATAATAAAAAATTATTTTTAATTATTTTGTTCCTAAATTTAAATAAAAAAAGTTTCTATTCACAAATTCATTACACAAATGAATATTGTATGGAAATATAGTATTATTAGCAGGTATAATTGAGGTAAAAATGATTGGTTACCTTAACACAAGCCTTAATAATATAATGAAAAGGAGCCTAATACATCCACTAAATAACAAAGAAAATTAGTATTGCATCATTAGGAAATATACATATATATCATAAAATTCCCCCACCCATGGGAAGTGTAGAGTTAGTGGATTTTAGTGAATTTACGCAATTATGTAACTATCACCGTCCCACAATCCAGTTTTAGAATTCTTCCAGCAATTTAAAAAGTTCCCTTGTGCCCAGATGCAATCAGTCCTCACTCCCACCCCCAGACCTGAGCAACCTTGGATCTGCTTTTTTCCCTATAGTTATTATTGGTTAAATTGCCCCCCCAAAGACGTGCAAGTCCTAGCCCTTGCACAAGTCCTGTGAATATGAACTTATTTGGAAATTGGGTCTTTGAAGCTGTTATGAGTCAAGATGAAGCCAAACTGGAGTAGGGTGGAAGGGAGAACATCACGTGACAACTGAGGCAGAGAATATCATGGTTGTGGCAAGCCACCCACCAAAAGCTGGGGAGAGGCAAAGAGGAATTCTCCCCTAGAGATTTCAGACATCTAGCCTCCAGGACTGTCAGACAATACGTTTCCATTGTTTTAAACCATCCAGTTTGTGATACTTTGTTACCAGCAGTCCTAGCAAACTAAGACAGTATTTTTGCCTTTTCTAGAAATTCCAGATACATGGAGTCATACAATAGGTCTTTTGTGTTTGGCTTTACTTGTTTAGCATAACACATCTGAAGTGTGTGTCAGTAGTTTATTCCTTTTTATTACTCATTAGCACCCAATTGCATGGATAGACCTCATTTTCTTTATCCATTTGTTTTAGGTTCCTCCTTGCTTAATCAAATACCATGCAATGGGTTGGCTTAAACAATGGGAATTTGATGGCTCATGGTTTTGAGGCTGGGAGACGTTAAAAAAAAAAATCAAGAACTCATCTAGGCAATGCTTTCTTCCAGGAGACTGGCCTTCTGGGCTGGCTGCCGAGATCCCTGTCCTTAGCTTTTCTGTCATGCGGCAATGCACGTGGCAGCCTCGCTTGGCTTCTGTCTCTACCAGGGTCTGTGGACTTCCAGCTTCTGGCTGCTCCCTCTGTGGCTTTTTTTCCTTCTTTCCCTCTGATTATAAAGGATTCCAGTAATCCAGATTAAAGCCCAAACTGATTATTTGGGCCATATCTTAATGGAAATAGCATCTTGAAGAGACCTTATTTACAATGTGTCCACACCCACAGGAGTGGATTAAGTTTTTAAGAACAGGTTTTTCTGGGGTACATAGCTTCAAGCCATCCCACCATTTACCAATTGATGGATAATTGGATGATTTCCAGTTTTTAGCTATTGTAAATAATGCAGCTATGAGTATTTGCATACAAATATTCTTGTGGTTATACATTTTCATTTCTCTTGGTTAGCTACTTAGGAGTGGAATTGCTGGGTTGTATCTTAAGTTTGTGTCTAAATTTTTATGAAACTGCCAAAGTGTTTTCCAAAGTGGCTATATCATTTTACATGTCCACCAGCACTGAATTGAGGATTCCAGTTCTCCAAATCCTTATCAACACTTAGTATCATCAGTCTTCTTAATTATACTCATTCCACTGCGGGTATAGAAGTATCTTGTAATTTTAATTAGCATTTCCCGAATGAGTAATGGTATTGCCCATATTCTCATGCCCTTATTAGCTATTCATACATATCTCCTTAGTGAAATGTTTATTAAAATTATTTTGTTATTTCTAAGCCCAGCTAATTGCCAGGACTTTTTTTAATGCAGTTTTATTGAAATATAGTCACACACCATACGTATATAATCCTGGCTCACAGTGTCATCACATATTTGTGCATACAATTTAAATTCTTTTCTAATTGGGTTGTTTATCTTCTTATTGAGTTGTAATATTTATCTGGACACAAATCTTTTATTAGATGTATGATTTGCAAATATTTTCTCAGACTCTGTGGCTTCCCATCATTTTCTTAATGGTGACTTTGGAAAGTGAAACTTTTAATTTTTGATAAAAGTATAATTTGTCAATTATTTTTTCTTTCGTGGATTGTGGTTTATGTCACATGTAGAAATTTTCATCTGACCCAAGGTCCAAAAGATTTTCTCCAACTTTTTCCAGAAGTTTTATAGCTTTAGCTCTTACATAGATCCCTCTAGATTTAATTTTTACATGTGGTGTGAGGTAGAGGTTTCAATTCCTTTTTTTTTTTTTTGGCATGTAGATATCCAGTTGTTATTTGTTGTGAGTCTATCCTTTCCTCATAGTATTTCCATGAAGCCATTGACAAAAATCCATTCACACTAAATACAAGGATTTGTTTTCAGATTCTCTATTCTATGCCACTGATTGATGTGTCTGCCTTTAAGCCAATACCTCACATTCTTACTTGATGTAACTTCAAAATAAATTTTAAAATCAAGTAATTCATGTCTTCCAAATTTGTTCTTCTTTTTCCCATTTTTTTTTTTGGCTATTTTAGGTCCATTGTTCTTATGTATAAATGTTAGGATAATCTTGTCAATTTCTATGAAAAAGCCTGCTGGGATTTTGATAGGAATTGCATTGAGTCTATAGATCATTTTGGTGAGAAGTGCTATGATTTCCAATCCGTAAACATGATATCCTTTTTTGTAGATCTTCCTTAGTTTCTCTCAGCAATGTTTTATAGTGTTCTCTATACAGTTCATGCCTATTTTTGTTATATTTATTCCTATTAATTTTAAGCTGTTTTGAATGGAATTGTTTCCTTAATGTCACTTTCAGTTATTCTGATGTTAATATATAGAAATGACATTGAATTTTTTCATTGATCTCATATCCTATAACCTTGCTACTGTAATTTCCTTAATCATTTATAGGTCTATTTTGAATTCATGGTTTTGCTTAAGTCAATTATGGCAACTTTTGTCTTTCTAGGAATTTTTCCTTTTCATCTAAGTTCTCTATTTGTTGGCATGAAATTGTTCACAAAGTTCCCTTACAATCCTTTAAATTCCTGCATTGTCTATAATCATGTCCTTCTTCTGTTCCTGATTGTGGTAATTTGTGTCTTCTCTCTTTTATAGCCAATAGTTTATCAATTTTGTTGATCTTTTCAAAGAACCAATTTTTAAAATTTTATTGAATCTCTCTATGATCTTTCTGCTTTCTGTTTCATTTTTTTTATATGTTATTTTCTCTCTGGTATTTCTACTTACTTTGGGTTTGATTTGCTCTTCTTTATCTACCTCCTTGAGATGGAAGCTTATGTTATTGATTTTAGATCTTCCTTCTAATATAAATCTCTTAAACCTATCAAATACATTCAAAGCACTACTTTAGCTGCATCCCATAAATTTTGGTATCTTCTGTTTTCATTTGTGGGTTCTTCTTTGACTCACAGGTTATTTTTAGAAGTGTGCTGTTTAATTTCCAATCATGTGGGGTTTCCCCAAATTTCTTTCTGTTTTGATTTCTAATTGTATCTGGTTGTGGTCATAGAATATACTTTATATGATGTCAATCTATCTACATTTAAATATTGACATATTGCAACTTGTTTTATGGTCTATCATATAGTCTATCTTGGAGATTGTTCCATTCCTGTGCTGGTAAAACAACCAATTCACTGATCAAACCAGGGGAATGCAGTGTGGGGATTGAAGCAGCCCCAGTTGAAAAGGCTACAGTCTCCTACTCCTTACCCAAAGCTCTGAAAGTTTTTCAAGAACAAACACTTCTCAATTTGTCATCTGTTTTTGGTCAATTTCCAGAGATCCAAAATAGTATTTTTTTAACAACCTCTCCATACCATCATAGCCAGATGTTCCTTACCAGAATTGCATCTTCAATGTGTATTGCCCTAAAAAAAGCATTGCTTTTTTGTTCAGTAAGTGTCCAAAACTGGCTATTTAACTACTGAACATATATATACTCATGGTTACAAATAAGAAACTTGACAGGTTTTTTTGTGGATTAATTCAACTGTTTTTACTTTTTACAGTCATTTTGAATTTTACTTCAGTGTGGAATTTTTCCAGCCTATGAAAATGTTTAAGATTGAAAATGTTTAAGTGACAATCTTTTGAAGTTTTGGGAGAACTTGAATTGGTTATTTCCAAGGAAATTACAAATGGCTGAATTTGAACAAAGAAGAAATAGAAAATCTAAATAGGCAATAAACAGACAAAAACAGAAAATACAGTCAAAGATTGAGCATACCATTTTTTTCAAATACAATTTAACTTAAGGTTTTTATCAATCCCAAGAGTTAGTAATTGTCTGTATCTTCCCCATTTACAATATAACTTCACCAATTTCATTTCTGTTCTTTTTTACTCTCCCTCATCCATCCATATTTATCATCCATAATATCCAGTTTATTTCAGATATTTCACAATTTTAAACTTTATAAAAATAGTAAGACAATTCTATATTCTAATATTATTTTATTTAATATTGCTCTTTCTGGCATCCTTTATCATTTTGTTTTGTGGATTCGTTCTTTTTTTCTGGATTTCATATACAAATATTCTTTCAGAAGGTAAGTTGATAGTCACATTTCCAAATCCTTGCATGTCCAAAACTGTCCTTATTTTGTCTTCCTGTCAGAATGGTAGTTTAAATAGACCTAAAACTCCTCAAAGTCATTTTCCCTCAGACCTGTGAAGATATTTACCATTACTTTTCATCATCCACTTTTTTGTAGATAAAATATCTTATATCAATCTGCTTCTCATTCATTTCTTGGTAGTTGATTTCACTCTGAAATCATTTTAGATTTTTGTCATTGTTCTTGATGTTCCGAAGTTTCACCGTTATGCAACCACTGAAGGATCATCGATTGCACATCTTGCCCTGTACTCTGTGGTCACTTCCATCTAGTTGTCTTTCTTTGACTCTGGGAAATTTTCTTCCATTTTATTATGATCATCATTTATTTCTAAATAGGTTAGGCATCTTTTTATAGCAAGTAACAAAAAATACATCTCGAACTAGCTTATCTAGAAGTGGAATTTATAGGATCACAAAACTTAAAGGCCTTTGGTAGTTCTAGCTTAAGACACAGCTTGATCCAGTGTCTCAGTGTCATCAGAACTGTTTCTCTCTTTCTTTCAATCACTTTTTCCATCAAGAGAGAAATTTCAGTTCTTTGTTGACACATATGTGGCTACAGCAGCACCAGACTTACATCTCCAGGTTTACGTCCACTTGTGTGATCACTGAAGCTTTCTACCAGCCCTAAAAAATGTCACGATGTATCATTGGCTTGGATTGGGTTATGAATTCAAACTTTTAACCAACTACCATGGCCCCAAAATCAATGGTCTGATTATCCAGACTTGAGTAACATGCCCACCATTGAAGACAGGCACAGAGCCAATGTTACCCAAATTGCACAGATTGAGAATGGGAGAAGAATAGCTTCCGTCACCCTGAGAGCACTGGAGTACTACTGGCAAGAGAAGAAGGAACTGATGCTGAGTTTCTATTTCTAGCTGGAGGTTTTGATGTTTATATATCTTATTTCCATTTTCTCCATTTTCTTTTTTCTGGATACATATTAAAATCTCTGAATACATTTTACTTGCATCTTAAGCTTTATTGAATTTTTTTATTTCTTTGTCCTTTTAATACTGTATTGTAGGAAAAATCTTTGATATGATATTCTAGCTCACTGTTTTGTTCTTCAATTATGTCCATCCATCAATTTTTTTTTTATTTCACAAAGGAATTTTAATTTATAAGATCTCTGGTTGAGTCTAACTGTAATAAATTCTTGCATTTTAAATTTTATTTTATTTTTATTTTAACCTACAATCTTGTTCTGCTTATCCTGTTAACATTATTTTTTCTTTATAATAGTGTTGGTTTCCTTCAAAGGTTGAATGAGCTGTGTCTGCTCTTTTTTGTGATTTATTATCTCTGTTCACTTGCCTCTTCTATTCGCAGAGCTCAGACTCGGGTGATCGTGTGGGAGGGGCCGGTGTGTTGCTAGGACTCTGTGTTGCTCTTCTGGGTACAGCAGCTGACTGTCTTCCTGGAGCTCAGCTCTGCTCCCAGGGTCCAGTTGCCCACACCCTGCTCTAGCAATGGACAGACACCATTAGTGCCCTCTGCCTGGTTCACTGAGAGAGAGAAGAGGTGCCAACTTTTGCTTCCCAATTAGTAACCACTGTGATGCATGCTCAAGGGCCGTATTTCTGGGGCACTGACTCTGTGTTTAGGGCTCCTCATCGTTCTTCCCACCACCATATTCTTTTTTGTTTAACTGTGTTTTATGTTTACATCGTGTTTCCCTTCATTTTTGTATCTCTGTAGCTCTAACTCTGACTTCTATCTTTCAGGAATTACTTAACTTTTCTGGTTTGTTGGTGGCATTCTTTTTTATTTTCTCACGCTGTTTTGGATTTACTCTTTATTAAATTTGTTTTGCCATATCATTTGGATTTAGATGTGTCTTAGGTAACTATCTTAATCCAATCACCTTCTCTTAGCTTCTATGTAATTAAAATTTTCCCCTTGTTTCTGCCACACTGTATGGAAAGGAGAGATTTTTATACAGCATGCATAGAGATACTTGAGTAAAAGTAGAAAAGGATTTGGGTTGGGGAGGAAGGGAGGAAACTAATGTTCGTTGTGATCCAGCTGCTCACCAGGCTGTGCTAGTTGCTT
>PVKY010005277.1:0-17708 GCA_004027775.1 Bradypus variegatus
ACCCCATGTTCCCGCTTGACCCAAGAGTCCTCTGCACCTATGACTGATCTTGGCCCTCCCCACCCCTGTCTGCATTGCACACCATTAGTGACGGGTAGTGAGCAGCACGTCCACGACGGGGAGGGGGCATGCAGGGGCTGGCAGATTGCAGCACTTGAGAACGTAACTGAATTCATATCTCTGTGTGTGTGTCTCTCTGTTCTCCTCCCTTCTCTCTTCTGTGCCTCTTCCCCCTCCTCCCCATCTGGACCTGTCCCCCGCCCCTTCCCGGCCCCCTCCCCTCCCCAGGACCCATGCGGACTGCCCGCAGCTCCTGGACACAGAGGACATGGTGCGGCTTCGAGAGCCCGACTGGAAGTGCGTGTACACGTACATCCAGGAGTTCTACCGCTGTCTGGTCCAGAAGGGGCTGGTAAAAACCAAAAAGTCCTAACCCCTGCTCGGGGCCCCACGGTGAGAAACGCTGCCTCGCCCACCTGCCCCAATTTGCCAGAATCTGCTCAGCAGGCCACAGAGAGAGGTCCAGGAGGTGGGGGGGGGGGAGAGCAGGAGGCAAGAGATCCTGTCTTCGGTAGCCAGGACCTGGCAGGTGAGCCTGTTCTCCCCATTAGGCAGTGATGAGCCAGCTGAGTGGGACCGTGAGAGGGGAGCCCAGAAGGCTGTGGGCGCCCAGGGGAGGCACCTGGTCTGGCCTGCAGGCCCAGGACAGCTATCTGAAAAAGACACAAACTAAGCTGGGATCAGAACAAGTTCAGGCCAATGTAGGGACAGGGAATTCTAGGCAGAGGAATCAGCCTGTGACCAGGCTATGGGGGAGAAAGAGCGAGAATGTGGCACATCTGAGAAAAGAAGAAAGTTTAGTCTGTTATAGGGAGTAAGGGGCCGCAGTCAGAGGTTTGAACTTCCTCCCAAGGACAGCAGGAGCCATGAAAGGTATCCAAACAAAAGGGGGGGGTGTAATCAGGTTAGCATTCTAGAACAATCCTTAGATGGTGACTGGATGAAGGACGGGGTGGAAGACGATGGACTAGATGGCTGGAGCAGCTTAAGAAGCAGAAGCAACAGGCTTCCTGGTGGATCAGGATTGGCAGGGAGAAGGAGAGTCAAGGAAGTCTACCAGCTTTAAGTTTGGGCCTTGGGGAGCCATACTCCAAGGTGGGGACTTGGTCAGAGCTGGGGCCAAAAATTAGGGCTCCTGACTCCCTGTTTAATGGTTGGTCCTTACCCCGCCTATTTTATAGAACAAATTAAAGACAGAGGCCCAGAGGGAGTGATGGGATTGCCCAAGGTAACTGAGTCAGGGACAGAGCTAGGAGTGCACTCAGATGCCCCTTGGTGCGTGGAGCCATTGTGGGAGGCAGTCCACACGTATACACACACATTACTCAAAGGAGCAGTGCAGGTGAGGAGAGGATGAGCTTGGTGCTATCTCCAGGTCATATATGGACTTAAGAGCTGTGCCCAGCAGGCTGGCCTGGAGGGAGAGGGGCCCGGACCGGCCCTGATCCAGTTGGAAAGTGTGACTCAGCCGTGCTGTTGTTCAAGTTGCCTGGTGTTTGGCCTGTCGCTGGGACAGCCGAGCCCTGAGCCCTGAGCCGTGAGCCCCAGTGTAAACAATGGCTTTATAAGGTCTCCAGGGAAGGCACTGGGGGTGGGAGGGAGCTCCAGGTTGGGGGAAGGAGGCCAGGATCCCCTGGGAGATAGCCACAGCTGGAAGAAGCCTCTGTGATGAGAAGCTGCCTCCCCACCATGGAACAGCTCAGGAAACAAGTCCAGCCTGGGGCAGGGATGACCCCAAGGGAATATAGCACATCCGCAGCAGAGCTAGGAACCCCTCACTCATCCTAAGTGCATCCAAGACCTCAAATGTGGCAGGGAATGACTATATTGTTGTAAAGATGGGGAAATTGAGTCACAGAACAGGACAGGGCCTTATCTAGCATTCACAGCTGGTCAGGGGTAGAGCCGGGACTGAAATAGAAGCCTTCTGCCTCCCAGGCTTCTTCGCTGAGGGAGTCCAGGAGAGATGAGAACAGGTCCCAGCCCTGCGGTGGTCCCAGGTTTGACCAGGAAGGCACAAGATGGGACTGGTCCTAGACCATGGGAAACGAGCAGTTCCTGCCCTTTTGCCTTCCCTGCCTAAGGAAACTCATTCAGCTGACCAAGTGCTAGTACTATATACCAGGCAAAGAAGATGCAGCAGGGAGCAAAGCAGGCTCTAGGCCAGGTGGGGAAACGAAGCCAAAGAGCGGAACTCCAGCGTTTTAGAGCTCTGGGGCTCTCCATTTCTTAGCAGTCACAATCCAATTCCCCCAGAGTGGGAAGAGAGCTCCAGGCAACACCCAGGGCTTGGAGGCCAGGGTTCCATTGGGTCTGCTCTGTCTGAGCTGTGAGACTTGAAACAAATGACTGCTTTGCTCTGTGACTCAGTTTCCCTGTCTATAAAGTGCACCTAGCACCCTGGAGAATGGACAGAAGGTTGGCCCTGTCCCCGAGCATGTACATGGCTTGGTTTGTATTGGTTGGGACCCTCATCTGCCTCCCCTGCTCTACCAGAGGCAGGTGATGAAGGTTACAGAACCAGCCTCTGCCTCACACCCCCTGTCCCTGGCCTCCATCTCCTGTAGCAGGAATGTCCCAGAGGCAAGAGTCAGGGCTTCCGGGGCCTCTCCACAGGAAGGACCAGGCCAGGCAACAGGTGGATTAATCTTCACGTGCCCGTGTTGGTCACCGAGAAAGATTTGTCACTGGAGAGGCCCCTCCATAGTGCAAGCCCAGCTGAAAGCCTGTGCAGCTGGAGTGAGCCACTGAGGGCGGAAGCAGGAGGCTTTTAGAGAGGACGTGGGAGGGGTCTGGACTCAGCCCCAGCCCTGCACTCTCTCCTCTCCCCACCATCGCTGCCTCTACCTGGCCTGGCCTTGCTCCCCACGGAGGTGCTTCCAGGCTTGTGTGACTGGGGCCTGCGGCTTCCTGCCTTTCCGGAAGGCTTTTCCCCATTCAGTCGCTCAAGAGCCTGAAGTTTATGGAAGACCGGCAGGGTGCCGCAACAACGAAAGGAACTCGGGGTAGTGGGGCGCTGCCAGGGGCGGGGCCAGCGCTGACATCCACCCCCGTGCCCCCTCCCCGCAGGATGCTGGTGGACTGCGTACCCCTGGTGGAAGTGGAGGACATGATGATCATGGGCAAGAAGCCCGACCCCAAGTGCGTCTTCACCTACGTGCAGTCGCTCTACAACCACCTGCGGCGCCACGAGCTGCGCCTGCGCGGCAAGAATGTCTAGCCCTCCCCGCGGGCGCCCCCAGGTGCCGCCGCCATCCTCCGGGCACCGCCCCGTCCTGCGCGCCTGCCCACCGCTACCCTGTCTGTCGCGACACCCCACACCCTTACACGCAGCGTTTTGATAAATTATTGGTTTTCAACGGCCCTGCCTCCTCTCTGCCATCTTTGGGGGTTGAGTGGAGGGGGGCTCGGCAAGGTGTGCCCACAATCTCCACGCCTGCAGCCGGAACCCTGACAACCAGGCCAGAGCTAGGCAGGCGGGGATGCGAGGCCCCAATTCGGACCTCCCTCCCCACCCGCCCGCGCCAAGAAGCAGTTGAGCCTCGGTTAAGGCGAAAGAGGATTTAGTGGAGCTAGGGAGGGAAGAAGGGGGTTGGGGAGGAACCCCGCTACCCCAACCTCACCCAAGCCGGCCCTGGGATGGGGCGTCGGCCCTCAGCGAGGGAGATACTCCCGGGACGCTGAGCGCTTCATTTTGTCCCCGGGTCTCGGAAAGGGTGGCCTCCACACCTCCGCTTCGCCCCAGGGGTCCTACAGGTCGGCGCGGTCCGGGTCGTCCTCAGCGGGCCTAGCGGGCGCCCGCAGGTACTCGGGGGGCACGGGGGCGTCGGGCGCCGCCTTGCGGTAGAAGCCGAGCTCCTGCACCAGCGCGGTGATCTCCTCGCGGGTCATGTCGCTCAGTGGGATGCGCTGAGGCGGGGCGAAGGGGCGGGGTCAGCGCGCCGGGCCCCGCCCCACCCCCGCCCGTCCTCGCATCGCTGCCTCACCTCCAGCTCTTCGTAGCGGTGGTCCAGGAGCACGAGCTCCGGATCGGCCCCCGGCAGGTGTTTCATCACCAGGTTGTGGCTGGGGGTTGGTGTTAAGGGGGTCGTGGTGGGCAGATGCAGGGGGGCTGTGGCGGGCTTGCGGATGTGAACAGCGCAGCCGCCTTTGCTGAATGTTTTACTTTGTGCCCGGATGGGACAGGGATCCCTATTTACATGTGAGGAAATTAGGATTGAAAGAGGTAAAGGACCTTCATCTCCACACTGATATCTGAGGCAGACACCACCAATCAGTCTCTACCCTGCCCAGTCGGAGGCCACCTCAGAATCCTCTGGGCAGGCACCACCAATCAATTCCACTCGTTCAGGAGAAAACAAATGCCATCCCTATCTCTGAAGTTAAGGGAAAGGAGATTCTCCCAGGCTCCCTTCCCCAGGAAAAGAGAGGAAGGATACTAGAGTGGGATGTCCTGGGTGACGAAGGCCTTCACCTGGGGGAGGAATACAGCATCAGAAACCAAGAGTCCATGGCCAGGAGGAAACTCAAGCCCAGGTGCCAGCTTCCCACTCCCAGCCCACGGGTTCCCCCCCACACAATCAATGAGCCATATTTCCACACATACACCCCCAGAGACTCAGGGCTGGGGACCCGTTCTTTCAAACTCACCTCCTTCAGGCGGTTCAGCTGTCATCCCCCACAGGTCTGGAGGGGGACAAAATGGCATAGGTTAGGAGCCCCCCACATCTGCTCCAACCACACCCTCAAGGCCATTTCACCCTCATCCCAGAGTTGGGCCGGGATGTGGGTTAACCCTGGAGTAGCAGTTCCCAAGGTGTGAAGGAGATGGAGGCCCTTTGTGGGCATATGGGGCACTGTTGTACACATGGGGAAACTGAGGCCTGCGGTCAATCACCCAGGGAAAAAGAGGGGCAAAGGCAGAGACCTGTGGGGGCTTGCTAGCCTCAGGGATCTTGCCTGCACCTCCTACTGACTGTTGACTCACTGAAGTCCTCTCATTACTCAAGAGAAATGAGCCTCTAAAGGCAGTAGAGACCAAGGCCTGGCCTTTGGCTTGTGGAACTTCAAGATAGAGACAAACCATAAGGAACCAGCTCAGAACTGCCTTGGGGGCCCCCATTAGAGACATCTGCACCTGGTCCCTACCCCACCCCGCTGGCCCTCCCCACCACCTGTGGCCCAGTTCCAATGGACCATCTAGTTGCTTCCCCAAAGTGGGGGCTGGTAGGGTTCCTCTCTGCACTTCCTGCTGGGGTGGGAGTGGGGGGGGGCCCCGCATATCCCAGCAGGAGTCCAAGCTCTGAGACTGACCATTCCAGCCCTTGGCATCCACCCCCCTTTTGTCAGACAGAAAACTATGCCTCAGAGAGGGGCTGTGATGGTCCAAGTCACACAGCAAGGCAGAGACTCGGGCAGGGAACTTCCCACCGCCGGGGTGGGTGTGGGTGTGGGTCTGCTGCATAGTTAAGTGCTGGCAACGCGGCTCCCAGCTTCTTTTTGGCTCTTTCATGGTGGGGAAAAGCGCCCAGAAAGTCTTCTCTCCGCCAGGTGAAGAGAGAAAGAGCCTCTGAAGCCCCAAGTTGTGGAACTAGGATGGGAGGAGGAATTCCAGAAAAAAAAGTGAAGTGATGGCAGGGTGGGGAGTTGGACTCCCGAAGGCAGATATGGGGGAGTCCCAGGACGGAAGAAGAGTTGGGGGACAGGGTCTATGTCTGGGGGCCGGCTGTCCAGCACGATAGGGAGCTGAAGAGGGGTCCCGGGTTCCAGGCCACAAGGTCGAGTGTCCCGGGTTTCCACTGTGGGTGCTGGGGCATCCTGGGGTTTGGGAGCGGGAGGGATGATCCCGGCGCCAGGTGAACTCAGGGCGGTCCTGGGGCCGAGACGAGCGGTGATCCCGGGACGAAGGGGCCTCAGGGTTGGGGGACGGCGGTCGGGGGGCTGGGGGGCCGGCTCGCTCACCTCTACCCGGGCCCGGGCCAGGCCGCGCAGACGGTTCCAGTCGGGCCGGAAGGTGGTGGCGGTGGCGGCCGCGAGCGCCGCGAGAAGCAGCAGCAGCAGCGCTGGAGGCTGCAGGGGGCCCATTGAGACCCGGCCGGAGAAGATCAGCAGGCGGGACGCGAACCGCGCGGCAGCTGCGCCACGTCTGGCCTCCGGGGCTGGCCCCACCCCCGCTCGAGACAGAGACCACGCCCCCGAGCACCCGCCTCCGCCCCTGGCCTTCTTAGGGCTTGTGCGGGGTCCTCTCGCTAGCTCCCGGCGCGGTCCGGGCCCCTGTCTTGGCCCTCCGGTCTTCAATTCCGGTGTCCCGAGTGACCACGCTGCCTCTGACGACCGAAAGCGTGCGCGGCCCTGCAGAATGCCACGGAACAGCGCCACCGCACGCCGGCAGGGGGCGCTGGAGGGACGCGGACGGACGCGGGAATTTCTGGCCCAAACCCTCGAATTGCGGGCGCGGAAACTCAGGCCTGGGAGGGATCTTTGTGTTTTATTTTTCTGGAAAAAATTCCCATCAGGGTTTTGATTCTCCAGAGTACAAAGTACGACGATAGGAATATTACTTACCCCGTGGTGTTTGGGAGGATAAAAAGAGTTACTACACATAAAACTCCTTAGAACAGTACCTGGTTTTTTGTTCCTTTCTTCACAAAAACCCTAAGAGTTCCATTTTGCAGGTTTAGAAACAGGCGCAAATAGATGAAGTGATCCAATTTGTGATTCTGGGATTCGAACCCACGGAAGTCTCTGTGCTCATGTCACCAGACTAGATCAGGACGCCACACTTCCCCTTTATGCAGGCAACATGGGAAATCAATCACAGTGCCCTTTCCCACAAATCCAGACTGGAGCTCAGAATCTTCAGTTCTGAGCTACAGCCGCATTGTGACTTTCCTGGGCTCTACTCATTTTTGGCCTGTCTGGGCTCCTTCCTCCGTTAAAAAAAAATCTTCTTTGATATAAAGACAAACATAATCCAGGCTGGATACGTTATTATATATTCATTATCATTATTCTCATATTGTTTTTCCATTCAGTTTTTTTTAATTAAATATTTTTAAATGGATCCCTAAAAGTATTGTGGACTCTAGATACAGTGCCAGACTGGGTAAGTCAGCTCTGCACAGAGCCCTTAGTTTGCACTCTGCTACCTCCTGATCACTGACCTGATTGTAAGGATATAAAAATAATAATAATCTGTTATTTAATGTTCATGCCTATGTTCCAGACTGTTTACGTGGTAGACTATGTCTAACACTCTATTTACTGCTGTAGAAGTGTGAATTCATCCAACTTTCTGTAGGGCAGTTTGGATCAGTAAATCAAAACCCTAAAAACGTTTGTTCAATCCAGTCATACCACTACTCAAAATGTGACCCAATGTAATCATCAGAGGGGTGCCCAATTGCTGGGTCAAGGTTGTTTACTGAAGCACTGTTGCTTGTGGTGAGAACTGGAGAAACAAACTAAGCATGTCACTGCAGAGCATGAGCTACATAATGATGGTAACTCCCATGCAATTGTTTAAAATGATGTAATGCAGTGAGGAACAACAGGGGGATTTTGCAAAAAATACCAAAAAGCACCCACAAAGCTATGAAACAGAAATAGCAATTTGGTGTTGGGATGCCCTGGGCTGCAAGTCACAGAAACCCCCATTTAAACTGGCTTAAACAATAAAGAGAATCATCTGTTGACTTAAATAACCAAAAAATGTCCAAGTGCAGGGAGGGCTTCAGGTGAGGTTCGATCTGGTTGATAAAGTCACCAAGAATTTTTTTTAATTCAGTGTTATTGAGATATGTTCACATACCATACAGTCATCCTTGGTGTACAACCAACTGTTCACAGTACCATCATATAGTTGTGCATTCATCACTCTGATCTATTTTTTTATTCAGTTTCATTCAAACACAATCACATAACATACAATCATCCATGGTATACAGTCAGCTGTTCACAGTATGATCATCTAGTTATGCGTTCATCACCACAATCTATTTCTGAACATTTTCCCCACATCAGAAAGAATCAGAACAAGAACAAAATGATCTATTTTTGAACATTTTCCTTACACCAGAAAGAATGAGAATAAGAATAAAAAAAAAAGTAAAAAAGAACACCCAAACCATCCCCCCCACCCTATTTTTTGTTTAGTTTTTGTCCCCATTTTTCTACTCATCCATCCATACCCTAGAGAAAGGGAGTGTGATCCACAAGGTCTTCACAATCACACTGTCAGCCCTTGTAATCTACATTGTTATACAATCATCTTCAAGAGTCAAGGCTACTGGGTTGGAGTCTGGTAGTTTCAGTTATTTACTTCTAGCTATTCCAATACAGTAAAACCTAAAAAGTATTACCTATATAGTGCATAAGAATGTCCACCAGAGTGACCTATCGACTCCATTTGAACTCTCTCAGTCTCTGAAGCTTTATTTTGTTTCATTTCGCATCCCCCTTTTGGTCAAGAAGATGTTCTCAATCCCATGATGCCAGGTCCAGGTTCATCACCAGAAGTCATATCCTGCGTTGCCAGGGAGATTTATACCCCTGGGAGTCAGGTCCCACATAGGGGGGAGGGCAGTGAGATTATCTACCAAGGAAGTCACCAAGAATTTTGTTTTCTCCATTCTCTTTTGCACAGTATCGGTTTATCTTTAGACCAGTTCTCTGCATTGTGTCAAGATGGTTGCCGACAGTAACTAAGGCTACATACAGGCTTTGTCATACACATCTCATCAATGGGAGGTCGTCTTTTTTGGTAACTTCCTTGGGATAGAAAACAAGCTGCTTTTCCCAGAAGCCCTCAGCAAGTCTCCTTGTATCTCACTAGTCCATCTATGATCCAATCATGTGGCTCAGGGAATGGGAATTGCTCACTGGCTTAACCAATCAAGGCCCATTCCTGAAGCTGTGGATAGGGTCCGTCATATTCCAGTTTCTGTTAAGGAGGGTAATAGGCTTCAGTAGATGTTGTGAAAGCAATGCAACAGCCAACCAATTTTATAAAACATGTATATATAAATAAATTTGCCTAGACCAAAAAAAAAAATCTAGAGGAAAACAACCCCAAAAGACAACAATGGTCAGTTATTAGTGGACAAAATTATAGGTGAATTTTTTTTCTCCTTTACATTTTTTATGTATTTTCTGTAATAAGCATGCATTACCTAAACACTAAGAGTAAACTTGTTTGCAAAATAATGGGACATATCTCACTGGTTCCCTCTACCCACCTCCTCCCCAGCAAGGGCCTAGAGTAGCCAAAGCCAGAGACCCATGGAGCCTGTGGTTTTTCTACTGACAGAGCCAAACCCCAGTGCCCTGAGGGCCCATGCCATTTGCTGGATATATGCCACCAAACCACTCTCATTGCATTAACCAGGATGCCATGGCCTAGAGGGGCCACAGGCTGAGCTGCTGAGGGTTTGACTAACCAGCCAGTGGAACTGGCAGTGGAGACAGTGGCCACGACAGTACCGGGAACACTCTGGCATCAGCAGCCACTAGAGGCCCAGCATCTCCCAGGACAGGTCTCTGCTGGTAATCCATGCCCCTTCCACGACAGTTTGTAATCTAGGCCAGCAGCCTTCCTCTGGCGGGGCTGGAGTTGGGGCTTAGTCTTGGGGCTTAGTCTTAGCCTTTAGCCTAAGGCCAGGTTTCGAACCGGGTCTGGGGCTGGAGTCAGAGCTCAGTGAATGATTGGGCCAGAGGCTTGCTCTGTGACCAGGATCAAGGCTCAGCTGTGACCAGTGTGAGGGCTCAGTCAATGACTGGGCTCAGGGCATAGGGTCAGGGCTCAGTAGTGTGACCAGACTCGGAGTTCAGTACACGACCCAGGGTCAGGACTCAGTCTGGGAACAGGGCTCAGTCTGAGATCGGGAGATATTCAAGACTTGGGTTAACATTCAACCTGTGACTAGGGCTCAATCTTAGGCAAGAATCAAGGCTCAGACTGGGTCCAGAATCAAGGTCTCAAACTGTGATCAGCCTCAGTTGGGCTCAGATCAGGCTCAGTATGTGGTTAGAGTCACAGCCCATTCTAAGGCCATAGTCAGAGCTCAATCTAGAGCTAGGGTAAAGGCCCTGACTTGGGAGGGGAGTCAGGGCTCAGTCAACCCCAAGATTAGGGCTCATTTGGGATCTAGGATGTAGTCTGACTCCATGCTCTTTTCTGATCCCCAGTAAGAAAGCTTCTGGAGACATGGGAGCCCAGGGAAGGTCTGTCTGCAAGAAACAAGAGCCCCCAGCCAAGCATAGTAGATCCTGGTCTCTGCAGTAAGCCTCTCCTTGCCTGCTGAAGCTGAGTGTCCTAGAGCCTTCTAACCTACATGGCTCTGCTGCCCGAGATCCCCTCGCACCAGAATAAAAATAGCCGCTCACTTCAGAGCAGCTGACAGCGGGTGCGGGCTGCCTGGGAGGAGGGGGAGCTGAAAAGAGGGAGGAGGGATGCCTGAGCTCTGCCCCAGCTATGTGACCTTGGGAAAGTCACTCTTCCTCCCTGAGCCCATTTCCAGGTGGATAGAATGGGGAGTGAGGATACCTGCCCCAGAGGATGGGAATGAGGGGTCAGTGACATAACGTATGGTACTTGTTACTAATAATGAACCCTGGATTGAAGTCTTGGAAGGAAGAATGCTCCTTTATGCACTGAATATCTCCACTTCGGGAAACCCTCCTGGAGGCTTACCTCTTCCACCTTCCCACAGTAACCTGTACCGTCCTCTATACCCTGAGACATTCCCCAGATTGTGGCCACCGAGCTTGACCTCTCTCATGGTGGGCTTGAGTCGATGTTGGGGGGGGGACCATTAGCCTACTCAGGAACCCCTAGGAAGAGGAGGAGGAAAGAGGAAGAAGGATGCCTTCTTTCCTGTTCCCTGCTCATGGTGTATTCACTCTGGCCAGGGGGGCACACGTCCAAATTTTGCATCCCTTCACAGCCGGAACCTTCCACATTCCATATCTTCGCATCTGCTGCTCCCTCTGCTTCCTGGGACATTTCTCCTCTTTTCCATTTGGTAACATGGGCTTTCCGTCAAAGGAGTTCAACAGTCATCTTCTCTGCCTGGTGGAGAATTACCCACTGCCTCCCTGGGAACCCATGCCCTGTCCTCTACTGGCTGTGGAATCCCTGGGTCTCAGTTTCTTCCTCTGTCAAGTGGGGCTCTTATTTGCAACCTCACAGTTACAGAGAGTAACTGAGATAGTGTATACCAACCACCAGCTCTCTCCCTTCCTCTCCCTGCCCCAAACTGTCTGAAGGGTGGCACTGAGACTTTCCAGGATGGGCTGGGTGAGCTGTACCCTCTGCCTTGCACACTACCCCACCCCTTGGAGTGGGGGAAGGGAGGAGCCAGGAGGGGTCTCCGGAGACAGCTGTCTCCAGGGGGGCGGCTCTCCCTGGCAGCTGCCCCCAGCCTGCCGCCCTGAGCCCCAGAGACTGTTATCAACTTTCTTAGTCATCACACCAGGAGCTCAAATATAGCTCCTATCCACTCCCTGCTCAGTCAGGGTCCACCCCCCACCCCCTTCCTTTGGCAAGACGAGGCCTGGGTCTCAGAGCCCCTTCCACTGCCTTCCAGGCATGTAAACACTCCAGGCCTCAGTTTCAGCATCCATCAAATGGGCAGGTTGGATAATGATGGTGGTGGTGATGCTGACAAACTTACAATAGTAGCTGCCTGTCAGAGAGTTTGCCTGTGCCAGGCTCTGTGCTAACCACCCCATACACATTCTTATTTAGTCTTCACAGCTATCTACTGTTTTTATCTCCCTTACACAAATGGGACTCTGAATCACCTGCCTAAGTCAGTGGCGGGGCCAAAAACAAAGTCCCCTGCAGGATCTGAGCTCAGGAAGGGGGGATGATGGAAAATTCTGGGTTGCCCTTTGCATGCTCATTTGCATGGGATTTGCCTTACTTCTAAAGGGCATTGATGCCCCTGTGCCAGCCCCAGGTGGCTGAGCCCTAGGTCTGGTCCCAGGGGCCCGGATCTGCCCCTCGGTATTGCATCAGAAGTCCCATCCTCTAGAGGCCTCAGTTTCCTCATCCTGTCAAATAGGAGTCAGAAGTCTGGACGGGGTGAATTCAAAGGTTTCTTCCCTCTCTGGTGGCCCTAGCACTGCTGCCATGTCCATACTCACTTCCTCACTCTCTACCACCATCCACCCCATTACTGCCACACCTCTACCTTCATCATATTCAGTACCCTTCTTGTCACCTCCACCATGGCCAGGACCATCACCTCTACTACTTCCACTATCTCCATTATCCTTATCATCACCATCACCTCCAGCATCTCCACTCATCCGAACCATCACTACCACCTCCACCTTTTCCAGCACCATCACCTCTTCCACCTCCCCTCAACCACCACCACTGGAAGCCTCTCCCATCTCCCATCATAATTTCCTAGATCATCAGTGCCACCACTACCTCATCACCACTCCCATTACCTCCACCATCACCATCTACAAATCTTTCTACCCCAAGGTGCTAATATGGTCTGGGTCCCTGACCATGCAAATTCCAGCCTCACAGAGATGATGTCCCAGACTCACAGACAGCCAAGCAGAGATGGGAAGTTTATCTAGGAGAGGAGAGTCAGGCATTTGTCCATGACCTTCACAGAGGGAACCACACAGACCCCTGAGGATGCAGGCTGACTAACTGGGAGCTTTATGTACAGAACTCGGGACATTTTCTGCCTAAACTAGGTGGGATTGCCTCCTCTCTAAGCAATCATGCAAGTCTGGAAGAATTGGGCTTCCAGGACTGATTGGCAGATAAAAGTAGTGGGGGAGAGCCCATGGCCATACACCCTTAACTTAATCTGACCCCTGAGTCGCTCATTCATTCTTTTTATTCACTCATTCATTCATTCAACAACACTGCCCTAGTTCTGCTGGGTACCAGACCTTGTTCTGGATCCTGGACAAAGGAGTTCCCAGGCCTGTTTTTGATCTTCCTGCCAGTTTGTTGCCCCACTGCTTGGCCCCTTTCCACCCCACTTCCTTTCCCCCAGATACTCCAAACAGCTCATGCCAGTCTTGAGTCAGTGAGGGAGATCCTTTTCACCAAGACTTAGAAGACCTCTCCAGTTCACTGGGTGACCTTCAGCAAGACCAGCTCTCTCTCCAGGCCTTTACCCCATTTTGTGTCCAGTGAGCCCTAGAAAGGAGAACGCTGAGTGGAGTTGGGCTGGGACAGAGCTGACTCTAATGGAGACTAGGTGTCTGCAGAAGAGGAGAGACCAGTGCTGCCGAGGTTGAGAGGTGAAAGGGCTCGGGTGGCGGGAGCCTGAGTGCCTGGCTCTGGAATGGGAGACAAGAGGGATAGAGCCAGGGCAGGGCATAGGGGTGGGGGAAGGGGGACACCAAGGCCTGAAAATGGGGCAAGGGTGGGGGCCAAGGCAAGCCCTAAGTTGGCAGGGACTCAGGAAGGTCACAGGCTCAGGGCAGGGAGTCAGGTGTCTCTGAGGCTCTGGAGAGGATAACTGACCTCTGAGCCACCTGTCCCTACCTCACTCGCAGGTGTGTCAATGCCCCTCCCCGGAGTAAGGGCTGGCCAAGCCTCCAAGAGGGAGGGTGGGGGCCGATAGACTGTCTCCTCCATGCTTCCAGTTGGGACTTGGACCAGGCTCGATAAGCACACCCCACCTCCAAGGCCATTCCAGTGGCAGCAGTCAGCTCGAGGAGTTTCCAAGGGGGAGGCTACCTTGCCCTGGCCCCCTCCAGGTTGGGAAGTGGGTGCCTGTGCCTTTAAATTCTCAGCAGGTTGAAGTGGCTGATGACATCACTGGTTCCCGGGAGCGGAGGAGCTGGAGCCAGAGCCTGAGGGAGCCCTGGCTGCTGGGGGCTGCAGACATGGAGGGCCAGAGCAGCAGTGGCAGCGGGAGGCCAGGGACCCAAGAAGGCCTGGGTCCCCTGACCATGCCCCATAGGATTTCTCAAACTGGGGCACCCTCCAAGGTAAGACCCCTAAAACCCAGACCTCCCCACCCCAAGTCCCCATCCCTGGGCCCACGCCCCCACCACCACCACCACCACCACCACAGGCACCTGGCTGTGGGGGTGGGGAGAGTTGACACTCTCCTCTGATCACCAGGTAGGTCCTAGGCAAAAGAGTAACCTAGGTGTTAGAAGGGGGTGGAGGCAGGGACAGGACATGGAGAGAGAGATGGAGTTAGCCAGCTCCAGATGCCCCCAGGAAAGCTATAGACTATGCTTTGGGGGATCCAACTGTGTTCCAGCTTTGCTGTGTGACCTTGGGCAAGTTGCTAGTCTCCTCTGAGCCATTGCAAAATGAGGGGGCTTGTCCCTGAAGACTAAAACTGTGACATCTGGGGTGTCTAAGTTGTTAGTGCTGGAGGTGGCAGTGTGGGGGTAAGCACACAGTGGGGTACTTGGAGCCAACAAAGATGCCCAAAATGTAGCCTCAAAATGCTGAGTTTGAGGAGGGAGGTGAAGGCAGTTTCAGGTTCTCTGAACCGAGAAGGACATGGGACACAGTCAGAACTGCATCTCTGGTGGCAGGAATAGGGCCACTCTAGGGTGAGTGTAGACCTTCCTCTGCCCTCCTTGGAAAAGGATGGAGGTGATATCAGAAACAGGAGACAGATGGGGTCTCCTGTGAAATGGGGTCCCCACAGGACCCTGCTCCCCCACTACCCACCCCAGCACTTGCAGACATAAAGGCATACCTGCTTGGCTGTCCTCACAGTTGGGGGAGAAGGGGAGGAAGGAGAGGGAACAGTTTAGCCACAAAGAGGTGCAACACCACAACCAACTTACTCTGAATGTTAGATTCACACTCGATGAGAATGGATGGTTCCACAGGGCTTGATGGAGTCCTAAAAAATGTTGGGCTCATATATGTACTGAATATGAGACTATAACATTCCTTAGAATGTGGTGTGACCAAGGACTTGTCACTCAGCCCCTTCACTTTACGGAAAGAGAAACTGAGGCCCTGGGCAGAGAGGGGCTTGCCTGAGGTCACACAGAAGCTGGACTTGGAATCTGCGTGGCTCGTCCCAGCTCCAGGCTCTTGCCCTGGCACAGAGCTCTGGGAATGGGTAGGGAGGACATGAAGGAGTGTGGCCAGGGGTGTTGGGAGGTTTTGGGGGGAAACCCAAGAGATCCTGGAGGAAGGGAAGGGGATTTAACAGGCTGGACCCAGTGTGTCTAGAGTGGGGTGGAGTCAGCAGCCCTTGGCTGGGGAAGCAGCAGGGACCCAGGGAAGCTGGCTCCAGCCACCCGGCTCTCTAAGGTGGGCAGGAAGTGGGTGCCGGCTAGGAAGGCAACGAAAGCCCTCGGGTTCAGGCTCATACTCTGCCTCATCTGCTTCCCCTCTAGGGGTCTCAGTTTCTCCATCTGTGAAAGAGGTTTCAGACTTAAGGGAATGGATAGGGCTCTGTGTCCTGTCTCCTCTAAGACAGGAGCTGACTTGGAGCAGATTGGATTTAGGTGAGATATTAGAAAGAACTTCCTTGGAAATGTGTTTTTCTTAGCTAGAAGGGGGCTGCCTGGGTCTATATGGAAGGCAGGGCTCAACCTCCTGGTCAGGGTCACCCTGAGCCTTTGATTTATCCTCTGCAAGGTGGACTCAAGTTTTCACCTCCCAGTGAAGGAAAATGCAGCCCCATTACCCTCGGAACCAAGGTTGGCTCTGGCACCTGTGGTGCCACGAGCAGCTATGTCACCTTCCTCAGAGGGGCCAGGGCTGGCTCTGGCATCTCCCCGACCCATCCTGGCTCCACGGTCCTCTCCTGGGAGGCAGAAAACAGCTCCAGCCCGTCACACCTCCAGCCTGGCTCCTACGTCTGTGAGCCAGTTGGTGATGTCGGCCTCAGCTGGGCCAAAGCCTCCCCCAGCAAACTCAGGCTCCATCCTGTCTCCAACATCTCTGGAGCAGCTCGTGATGTCTGCCTCGGCCGGGCCGAGGTCTCCCCCAGCCACCCTGGGGCCCAGTCTGGTTCCGGCTTCCAAGGACCAGAAGAAGCAGGTGCCACCTGCCTCCGTGGGACCCAAGCCAGCACTGGCATCCTCAGGCCTGAGCCTGGCCCTGGCTTCTGAAGAGCAGCTCCCACCGCCCCCATCCCACCCCTCCCCAGTGCCCAGTCCAGCATCGTCACCCTCTCAGGAACAAGCCCCCACTCCAGCATCCTTGTCATCAGCCCCGGCCTCTGTGACATGGACACCTGCCAGACAGAGGGATGCTCCTGGCCCTACACCTCTCCCTGCTTCTGAGAGGCATCTCCAGCCTCCAGCTGAGGCGTCTGCTCCTAAGGGCTCTCCATCCTCAACCCAAGCCCCCCCGGACCCCCGGCTCTCCCCCTCCTTCCGAGCCCGACCTGAGGCTCCCTGTAGCAGCCCTGAGGATCCCGTCCTGTCCCGGCCACCCCAGTCCCTGCCCCTGGATCTGGGCCAAAGCCCTCCAGAGCCTGGCACCCATTCCCCCAGACTGTTGTCTCCCACCTTCAGGCCGGGGGCTCCCTCAGCCCAGATGGTGCCATCTTTGCCCAAGCCACCCCGGTCTCCCAGCCGCTCCCCTAGCCGCTCCCCTAGCCACTCCCCCTGTGCCCCCCCAGTCCCTGAGATGTACCTCCCCAAGCCTGGCAGCCAGAGCGTGGGTCCTGGCGGGCACCTGAGCCCCAGCCTTCAGCCCCGAGAAGTCCCAGTTCCAGTCACCACCTCCCCTTCTACGTCCACTTCACCATCCTCTTCTTGGTCGGCTCAGCATACCTGCAAGAGCGACCCCGGATTCCGGTGAGGGTCCCCTCTGCCAAGAAAGGTTCCTGGGGTTTGAGCTCTGAGATGCTATTCTTCAGTAGCGGCTCACCCTACTCTGCCTCAGTTTACCTTCCTGAGAAAAAGTCCTCGGGGGGTACTGGGCCCACCCTGGGACCCTCTGAAGACAGCAACCCCTTCTAAGGTCTTGCCCACCCCTGCCTCAGTCGCTCTTCCCAGGGAGAGTCTGGAAGGAGGGCTGCTGGTCCACCGTGGGCTTACACCCAGTTTATTTCCCCAGAGACAGCCCTATGGGAGAGGGGTTGAGAGGGAGGGGAGGGCTGCCCAGCAGCAACCCCTCCTATCCCCCCGCCCCCAGGATCACTGTGGTCACCTGGAACGTGGGCACCGCCATGCCCCCTGACGACGTCACGTCTCTTCTCCACCTGGGCGGCGGCGATGACAGCGACGGCGCCGACATGATCGCCATAGGGTGAGGAGGGGGCAGAGCACATGGGCCCCCCCCTTCCCGCCGTACCCTCGGGCCTTCAGGACCCCGCCCATGGGAGAGAGCCTCTAGGGCGCCCCCCACCTCAACGGCCTTTCCCACTCCCCCAGGCTGCAGGAGGTAAACTCCATGATCAACAAGCGGCTCAAGGACGCGCTCTTCACCGACCAGTGGAGCGAGCTCTTCATGGACGCACTGGGGCCCTTTAACTTCGTGCTGGTAACGCCCACTTAAGCCTGGGACCTGCGGAAGTCCTGGCCCTGGCTCGGTCTTGAGTCTCTGGGGGTCCCACTGGGCCCCTGTGGCGGGGCCGTGAAATGGGAGAATAGGGGAGCAGGCTTGAAGGTCCAGGGAGAAGGCGGGGGGCGGGCCGGAGGAAAGGGTGTCCTGTTACCATCATGTCGCC
>PVKY010005278.1:0-17715 GCA_004027775.1 Bradypus variegatus
AGGGGTCCCTGGCTCACCCCCTCACCACCCCATCCCCCCCACCCCCTCATCCTCCACACCCCACCACCCCCATCCCCAAACCCAGGGTTCTCTGTCTCCTAGGCCACCCCTTTGCCCAGTGGAACAGGGCCCAGGGCAGCTGTGGCTCCTCCCAGGAATCGTCAGCCCCTGGCTGTCCCTTGGGGAGGCAGCCCCTCCACAGCATCTCCCAGCGCTGGCCAGACAGGTCCCCATGGTAGGCTTCTCTCAGGAGGGTTCCCAGTGCCCTGGCAGTTGGGTATGAACTGGTTCCCTGGCGGACTCAGAACAAAGAGCCAGGGAGGCCCGAAGGCAGGGTCAGAGCAGTGCAGGGGCGAGAGTGGGGCTGGGCCACAAGGACCTCGTTCCCCCATATGGCTTGGGAGGCTCCTGGCCCATGGGAGCAGCAGGAAAACCCGTGGGCCCTGCCAGGCACTGGGGGCCCAGGCTGCCCACTCTAGAGGGTGGCTCCTAGCTGGGCTGCTGGCCCCTTGGACATCCTGTCAGCCGCCCCCATGTCTGCTGCGCTGCGGCCGCTTACAAACCTTTGGCCAGACCCTGTTCAGGTGTTGAGTACGAGTCCAATCGGGGTACAGTGCCGTCAAGCGAGGGTTGGGAAGGAGAACACGCTTCTACTGTCTTCTGTCAGAAATGGCGTGCCCAGCTTTCTTGAGGCCCTTTTAGTCAACTACACCTCCAAACCTGCCCAGTCTGCCAGGCCCCTGGTGGCTGCAACCCTGTGGGGTGGCACATCACCGGATGGGAGTGTGGACAGGCCTCACAGTGGGGACCAGGCCCGTCACAGAGAACATGTGTGCAGCACACAGCACGTGGTGCTGGGGGAAGACGTCAGACCCCGGCAGGAGCTGCTGCCCAGGGTCTGGAGGGAGACGTGCTCGGGCAGGGGCTGGCTAAGACAGCGCTTGGCTGTCCCCACCACTCTGGGTACCCTGTGCTGGGTCCCAGGTCTGAAAGCACCGGGTGGTAAGCAGAGGCCTCAGAGGACAGCTTAAATGCTGGGGTCAAGGGGGAACACGCAGTCCTAGGTAGGGCAGCAGGGGCTGGGGCTGACCCGGGCAGGGTGGGTGCAGCTGGCTCACGAGGGGTGCTCGGGAGCACCTCAGGTCTGCACCCGAGGCCAGAGGAGCCGGTTGAGGGAAAGCCACTCCAGGCCTTCCTCCTGGGCTGACAAGCAGCTCCACACTCAACCCAGCACACAAGCAGTAAGGTGGTGCTCAGCTTTACAAAGAAAACCTTTACTCACACAGTCATGGGGCACAAGATCTGAGCTCTGAGGCCCTGGCCCCCACACTGGCCTGGCTGGGGCACCTGTGGGCTGAGGAAGGCAGGGGGCGAGGGAAGAGGTCCTGGGCATCGGGACTAGACCCAGGGCGCCGCAGCAGTCCAAGGAGATGGAGGCCTCACCCGGGGTCCTCCCCGAAGCTCACCATGAGGACAAGCCAGAATCTCCCCACCTGCTGGGTAGCTCGTGGGCATTCTCTCCACCCAGGGCAATGGGGGTCGGCAGCTGCCTCTCAGCAACGGAGACAGGAAAAGAAGGCAGCTGCTGCCACGAAGGGCAGACACCTCGTGAATGCCTCTCCAGGGGCCACCGTGAGTTGGCGTGGGGCGGGAGACAGCCCCGTCCGCTGTGGCCGCCTCAGCTGTCCTTGCCTGCACTAGTCTTCTGGTCTGAGGCTGTGGCCTTGGTCAGGTTCCCGGCCTCCCTTTTCAGGACGCTGAGCAGAGTCTGTGAGCTCTCCAGAATCTAGACCAGGAGAACAGGAACTTGTTGTCTTTCTTTGTGGGGATGGCTGCACAGCCCACTGACACTCATACCCATGGACCAACAACGTCCCAACCCAAGGTGCTGTGGTGGATGTGCCCTGGCAGGGAGGTGGGCAGAGCCTCCAAGGTGAAGCCCCTGGGAGAACCAGGCACACGGGCCGCAGGTCCTGCACGGCCCTTCCTGTGTCCGGCCTGAAGCTCATGGCTCCCCATCCTGCAGAGTGAGGCTAACTTAGCCCGGGTCCAGGCTGCAAGTTCTGTCTGAAGCTCTGTCCCTCCAATGAGCAAAACGGACCACACGGTAACCAGCAGGGGGCTGCAAGGGGGGCGGGACCGGGGGCTCCGTGGACAGCAGCTGCTGTTCCTCCTGAAGCAGCCTCGGCTCCTCACTGGCCCACTGCCCAGCTCCGCGGGTGAGAGGCCGCCCTGCCCACTGCTGTGTGCCCCAGGGCCCAGATTCCCCCCGAAGCCAAGGCTCACGAGGATCAGCTGCGACCCCACAGTTCCCCGGGCGGGAGCCCCACCTTGAGATAGGCAGCCTCCGTCTCCGCGATGGTCCGGTCAAACTCGCTGAGAGACGCGATCTTGCGGGCCAGCTTCTCGTTGACGTGGGCCAGCTTCTCCGTCAGCTGCCTCACCTCATTCTGCAGCCGCTGCTTCTCGTCCTCCTCCTGCTGGATCTGCTGGCACAGCTCCTCCCGCTTCTGGCACAGCTCCTCGATGCCTGGAGCGGGGGTGGGAGGCAGGCGCTGGCGGGGCCCGGGTGGGAGGGAGCCCGCCCCCGACAGACCCCGAGGGCCCGCGGCCTGCAGGTAGGGAGAACCGAGGGAAAGCCAGGCGCCCCCGGGCCGACCTAGCACGGGGGCGTCAGCATCGAACGAGGCAATGCACAGGAAGCCGCGGGCGGGCCCGGGAGGCGGTGGGCGCTCCGAACCCTCGCTTCCTGCCGTCTCTAAACAGGCGCACCCGTCCGGCGCGCGTTCTCGGCTCAAATCCCACCGCGCCTCGGAGCCAGGCCGGGCCCGACGTCAGCCCCGCTCCCCGGAGACCGCCGTGCGCCCCGCCCACGGGCCCCACGCCTCCCCCCGGCACCGGCGGGACGCCACGGCGGGCGCTCACACTTGACCAGCTCGTTGTTGTAGTTCTGCAGCGCCGCTCCCTGCTGGGTCATGTTCGCCGTACGCCGCCCAGGCCCCGCCGCCCAACCGCCGCTACCGCCGCAGGGCCGGCGCCGACGCAGCGCGCCCCACAGCGCGCCCCTCCGAGCGTCGTCGCCGCGCACCGCCCCTCCCTGACGTCATCGCCGCGCCCCACATCCTCCCGAGCGTCATCGCCCCGCGCGGCCCCAAGCGGACGTGAGCCGGTGGGCGCAAATGGCGGCGACGGGGGCGGCGGCGACCTGTGAGCCCGGGCCGGGACCTGAGCTATTGGTGGCCTGGGACACCGTGAGCGTCGGGCTGGTACCGCCGGCTGCGCTGGGGCTGGTGAGGCCGGGGAAGAGACCCGCGGGCCCACTCGGGGTTCCCGGGAGGCCGCCGCTCTCTAGGGCGTCCATCGTGGCCCGCCGCCGTCCTCCCTCCCTCCTCCACAGTCCCTCCTCGCTCGGCGCCCCTGCCGGCCTGTCCCTGACGTCGGCCGGACATCCGTGCGCTGCGGACGAGGGGCGGCGGAGTTTCCGCAGCCTTTCCCCGCTCTACTCCCCTCCCGGCCTCTCCCCGTCTGCCGCTGCCGCCCTCCCCCGCTCTGCGCCGTGCTCCTGTCCTCACGGTTTTCTGCACTCCAGGCGTCCTCCCGGACCAACGGGACGGTCCCGCCAAAGGAGGAGGAGCTCCGGGCGGCTGTGGAGGTGCTGAGGGGCCACGGTTTGCATTCGGTTCTGGAGGAGTGGTTCGTAGAGGTGCTGCAAAACGACCTGCAGGCCAACATCGCCCCGGAGTTCTGGAATGCCGCAGCCCAGCGCGAGAACTCTGCGGATGAACCCCAGTGCCTTCAGCTGCTCCTTGATGCTTTTGGCTTGCTGGAGAGCCGCCTGCATCCCTACCTAAGAAGCCTGGAGCTCCTGGAGAAGTGGACTCGCCTGGGCCTGCTGATGGGCACTGGTGCTCAGGGACTGCGGGAAAAGGTCCACACCATGGTGCGGGGTGTTCTCTTCTTTTCTACTCCCAGAAGCTTTCAGGACACGATCCAGTGTCTCTACAGCCGCTACTTGAGAGTCTATATGCAGAGTAAGAGAAAAGGGGAAGGGGGCACAGACCCAGAGCTGGAGGGGGAGTTGGACAGCCGGTATGCCCGCCGCCGGTACTACCGGCTCCTGCAAAGCCCCCAGTGTGCCGGGTGCGGCGGCGACAAGCAGCAGTGCTGGTGCCGCCAGGCTCTGGAGCAGTTCCAGCAGCTCAGCCAGGTTCTGTGAGTACCCCCTGGGGTGGCTGTACCCCCCCCCCCATTTCTCCCGAGTCTCCATTATTTCTTGGATCTGACGGGTCTCTGCAGAGCTGGAGAGCTGGCTGGGGATCCTGCCCACTTTCCTGATAGCCAGGGTCATCCCAGAGGGAGGGGCCCTGGGACCCCTGGTTAGCAAGAGACACCCTTTTTTCTGGACACAAGTATGTTTTTTGTGCCACTCACATGTAGCCCAACATTTGACGCCGACCCTGCTACCACATCACACGGCTTGTGTCCGCAGGAGCCCAAACTCCCGGGGCTCCACGGAATTTTGCTGTGCCATTTGTAGGCTCTCTGAGGGAGCTTTGGTGTTGCCTCTGTGGCCATGGGCAGTAGATTGTAGACTGCAGGCTGTGTGCTGGTTATTTCCTTTTTGGGGGATTGGGCCAGTGAGGCAGGCAAGCAGACTCCCTTCCCCATTCTTGGGGAGAAGAGGACCTTTTCGTTAGTGCCAGTTGCTGTTGCTGGGCCCTTGGTGACTGCCCCAGCTTCCTTCCCTTTCTGCTGATCACCCCATGTTGAGGACAGTGGCAGCCCTGCAGCTGTGGGGAGGCAGCACCTCAGCCGGACCAAGGGTGTGGTCTTGCTGCAGCTGGGGCCAAGGAGGCCCTAAAGGGCAGAAACGCTCTTTCTTCTCTTTGTTTTGGTCCATCTGTTTCTCAGACCAGGGTGTGCACCGAAAAGCACGTGTTTACCTGGCAGGGCACAGGTGTAGTCAGCTGCTGTCCCAGAGCCCCTCCCAGGACATGGGGTGCAGTCCCTGGTGGCTACACTTGCTGCGCTGCTCACATGGGCAAGGCCAGTGCCCCAGGCTGGGCAGGGAAGCTGGCTGGGTGGGGTGTGCAGCTGCTTGCCAGGGCTGCGTCTTCCCAGCAGCATTTCCTCGAAGCCCTTGGCCCAGCTGCCCCTTGAGGGGGCGGTGGGGGTCTCCCTGCGTGTGCGGGCAGGTGTGCACCACGCTCTGCATGCGGGCCAGACGTGCACCAGGCACACACCCTGCGCTGCCTTCCAGACACAGGCTTGGTTTGCTGGAGCGGGTGAGCGCCGAGGCGGTGACCACCACCCTGCACCAGGTGACGCGGGAGCGGATGGAAGACCGCTGCCGGGGCGAGTACGAGCGCTCCTTCCTGCGGGAGTTCCACAAGGTGAGGGCGCCCTCGCGCTGCGCCCCCCCCGGGGCTGGACCCAGCCGGGAAGCAGACCCAAGTGTCCTCGCCCCTCGCCGGCCACTGACGCCTGGCCCTGGCACCGGGTCCAGGCCGGTCCTTCTGGGTCTGCCCTGGTGACGGGGCTGGAGGGTCTGTGCTGCAGCCAGCAAGGTGGTGGGGGCAGGGCCAGGCCTACTGCACACTGGAGGGGACAGCGGATGGACCCTCTTATCAGACTTGCTGCCCCGTGTGGGCTCAAGTGCTGTCCCTGAGGAGGCCCCTACGACCAACCTGACCTGAGGACCCCCCACAGGGCAGGGGACAGCACAGCTGCCTGGGCCGCAGGGGGTCCGGGGTTGCATGGCAGTGAGGTCACCCTTGCAGAGGGGGCAGAGCCGTGGTGTCTGGCGAGGGGTCTGGTGCTGTCCCCGCTGTCCGCAGGCCGGGCTGCAGCTCTGCCCTGGGTGTCCTCAGTCCTTGCTGTTTCTGGGGATTGGTCTGTACAGGTCACTGTGACTCACGGTGTTATAAGTTGCATTTCCAAAGCTCCGGCCTGGCGTAAGTGTGATGTCGGCAGGCGGCGGGGATGGGCGTGCTGCTCCTGGGGGGAGAGGACACGGCACAGGAGGCGGTGACCTCATGTGAGGGAGGGGCTGCGGGCCGTGTCCTCACACCGGAGCACACGTGCACTGGGTGGTTTCTGTCAGGCTTCGTCATGCGCCGGTCCATGTGTAATTTCACGGGGTGTCTGTTCATGTGGAGGAGGACGTGCCCCCCATGCAGCCCATGGGTCTGTCACTATTTGGCTCATGCACCCTGCGTTAGGGTTGCCACTGCCGGAGGTAGAGGTGGGGCACTGAGGCCATGGAGGCGAGTGTGGGGCCTGAGCAGAGGGGCCAGGCCCCGCAGAGTTCCGCGCCGGCCAGCCTGTGAGCGGGCGGCTTCAGGGCCCGCCCCTTGCCTGTGCTCTGCCCACAGTGGATCGAGAGGGTGGTTGGCTGGCTTGGCAAAGTGTTCCTGCAGGACGGCCCTGCCAGGCCCGCATCTCCCGAGACTGGTAGCACACTGCGCCGCTGGCGCTGCCATGTGCAGCGGTTCTTCTACCGTGCCTACGCCAGCATGCGCATCGAGGAGCTCTTCAGCATCATCCGAGGTCAGCAGGTGGACCTGTTCTGGAGGCTGTGCCCCCTCTGGCTGTGTCCACGCAGTGCCTGGCGTCCTGTGCCTGAGCCCTTTCACTCGCGCCGACAGGCAAAGGGGGCCTGGGGGTCTGTGTCTCCTGTGGAGCCCCCCCCACATGCACCTTGGCCCCCACAAGCCACGTCTGTGCCTGGCTGGTTGAGGCCAGGCGAGTTAGCCGTGGGCATCCGGCAGGCGGCTGTGTCACTGCTGGGTGCTGGTATGGGTGTGCTTGGCCTCCCCGTGGCTCTGGTTGTCTTTGCATGTCGTCTGAGTGCAGGCACCTGCTTTCCGCAGACTTCCCGGACTCCCGGCCAGCCGTTGAGGACCTAAAATACTGCCTGGAGAGGACCGGCCAGCGGCAGCAGCTGCTTGTGTCCCTCAAGGCGGCACTGGAGACACGGCTCCTGCACCCAGGTGTGGGGGCAGACGTGCCCTGCAGGGCCCCGGGGTCCAGGTTCCCAGTGCTCGGAGGAAATGGGTTGGGAACCAGGGTTCTTTTGGGAGCTGGCGTGATGGATTCTTGTCCTTTGAAGAGAGGTTACAGGAGCTGAGCAGCTCGGTGTGGGGCCCTGGTGACGCACAGTCTCCTCCCAGCAGGCTGCCTGGGGTGCAGGCGGCTTCCTGGAAAGCCCAGGGAAAGGGCGAGCTTGTGGGAAGGTGGTCCCTGGTGTGGCGCCCTGGCCTGGGGAGGGCTCTCCGGGGCCAGGCCTGCCCAGGGAGCTGCCGACCAGGGCCTTGGTGGGGCGGCAGGACGGATGGCACACTCAGCAGCTGTGACCGTCAGGGCCCCTCTCCCGGCCGCAGGCGTCAACACGTGTGACATCATCACCCTTTACATCTCGGCCATCAAGGCCCTGCGCGTGCTCGACTCCTCCATGGTCATCCTCGAGGTGGCCTGCGAGCCCGTCCGCCGCTACCTCAGGTGAGGCCCTCGCGCCCCCCATGGGCCCTCGCTACCTGCTCCCCACCCCGGCTGCCCTCCCAGCTGCCAGATGGGGTGGGGCCGTGCCCGAGGGGCTGGCAGTGCGGTGCGCTGACACTGGCTCCTGGAAGGACGCGAGAGGACACCGTGAGGCAGATCGTGGCCGGGCTGACGGGGGACTCAGATGGGACCGGGGACCTGGCCGTCGAGCTGTCCAAGACAGACCCGGCGAGCCTGGAGACCGGCCAGGACAGTGAGGACGGCTCTGGCGAGCCCGAGGACTGGGTGCCTGACCCTGTGGACGCCGACCCAGGTTCGCAGCCCGGGCCTGCTGGGCAGGGGTCTCCCCTGGGGTGGGCGCAGCGCCCAGGGGCCGGTTGCCGAGTGTGCTCTGGGAGCAGCCGCAGGTCCTCGGGGGGCACATCCCAGCTGTCTTGGTGGGGCCCACGGCAGGCTGTGTCCCTGCGGCTGTGCGTCTGTCCCTCCTGGCCAGTTGGGGCGTCCAGCCGGGGTGTCCAGGTGAAGCGAGTCCCCTCCGTGGGCTGCACCGTTCTGTGGCCCAGCCCGGGGTGGGGGTGCCCGTGCTTGCCTGGTGCCAGTGTGCCCCCCTGCCCTGCCAGGGAAGTCGAGCTCCAAGCGGCGTTCCTCGGACATCATCAGCCTGCTGGTCAGCATCTACGGCAGCAAGGACCTCTTCATCAACGAGTACCGCTCGCTGCTGGCCGACCGCCTGCTGCACCAGTTCAGCTTCAGCCCCGAGCGGTGAGCAGTGGGGGCAGTCCCATGTCACGGGGCGCAGGAGCCAGGCCGGTCTCCAGGGGGCGCTGTGGCCCAGCACCCGCGCCCCTGTGGCCAGCTCCGTGGCTGGAGCAGTCTCAGGGACTCCCCTGTTGGCCCCAGGGTGCCGGGACGGGGACGGTGTGCAAAGCCTGGCCTTGTGCCTGCTGGTCTGGTCTGGTGGAGGTGGAAGGAGCTGCGAGGGGTGGAGGCGGCTGGCCCCGGTCCTCCCAGGCTCGGTGGTGCTCTGCGGCCCTGCCCAGGAGCCGAGATGGCCAGGGGCTCCACATCCACAGAGACACTTCCTTCCAGGGAGATCCGGAATGTGGAGCTGCTGAAGCTGCGCTTTGGCGACGCCCCAATGCATTTCTGCGAGGTCATGCTGAAGGTGGGTGCCCCGGCCCCCCCGCACCCCACCCCGCCCTCGGCTCCGCCACTCCTGGAACCCTGGCTCTCCCTCAGGACATGGCGGACTCCCGCCGCATCAACGCCAACATCCGCGAGGAGGACGAGAGGCGCCCTGCTGAGGAGCAGCCACCGTTCGGGGTCTACGCTGTTATCTTGTCCAGTGAGTTCTGGCCGCCCTTCAAGGACGAGAAGCTGGAGGTCCCCGAGGCCATCAGGGAGGCCCTGGAGGCCTACTGCAGGAAGTACGAGAAGCTGAAGGTGCGGGGGCTGGCAGTGATGCCTGGACACCAGTGGGGGTGGGCAGGGGGCTCCGGCCCAGGCTGTGCAGCTCCTGGCATCCCTGTCTCTGGGTGCCACCGCTGCCCCTCATGCCGCCCTCGGATGCCCCCACTGTGCCCCTGGGGCCCTCAGCAGTGGCCTGTCCCTGTGTCCCAACCCCCTGGATGATGAGGCCCCACATTCCCTTCCATGGTTCTTCCTAGAACTAGTGCATCTGTGATCCCACGTTCCCCCGTGACCCCCGCTGTGTTCCCCCCACGCCCCCATGTTCCCCCGTGCTCCCTGCAGGCCCTTGCTGACCCCCACTGCCCTCCCAGGCCATGCGGACGCTCAGCTGGAAGCACACGCTGGGCCTGGTGACGATGGACGTGGAGCTGACTGACCGTACCCTGTCTGTGGCCGTGACCCCTGTGCAGGCGGTGGTCCTGCTCTACTTCCAGGACCAAGGTGAGCCCCTGCCTCGCCCTGCCCCACAGTGCCTGCTGCCTGCCTGGGGCAAGGTCTGGGGCACTGGCCCCTGCAGCCCTTGGGCAGAGCCGGGCGCCAGGGGCTTGGATGGGGGCCCTGCCCTTCCTGACCCCAGGCTGCTCTGCTTGCAGCCACCTGGAGCCTGGAGGCGCTGAGCAAGGTGGTGAAGATGCCGGCAGCACTGCTGCGGCGGCGCATGGCGGTGTGGCTGCAGCAGGGGGTGCTGCGCGAGGGGCCCCCGGGCACCTTCTCTGTGGTCGAGGAGGAGCGGCCGCAGGACCGGGACAGCATGGTGCTCATCGACAGCGAAGACGAGAGCGACTCGGGCCTGGCCTCCCAGGCCGACCAGAAGGAGGAGGAGCTGCTGGTGGGTGCCCAGAGGGGCTAGGGGAGCCCCTGGGCCCCGGGGGTGCGGTGGGGGGTGCCGGGGCCCTGTGGTGGTGCTGACCAGCGGCCTGGCGGCCCCCAGCTCTTCTGGACCTACATCCAGGCCATGCTGACCAACCTGGAGAGCCTGTCGCTGGAGCGCATCTACAGCATGCTGCGCATGTTCGTCACCACCGGCCCCGCGCTGGCTGAGATCGACCTGCAGGAGCTCCAGGGCTACCTGCAGAAGAAGGTGCGCGACCAGCAGCTCGTCTACTCGGCCGGCGTCTACCGCCTGCCCCAGAACTGCAGCTGACGCGCCCCTGCCCTGCCCGGCCCCTCTCCCCACACCCCCTTGGCCGTGGCCGTGCGGATTAAAGCAGATGCATTTGTCGTCCCTCCCGCGTCTGGGTGACTTTGTAGGACCCAGAGACTTGGCATCTCTGTCCCCACTGTGCTCACCACCCCCCCTGAAGGCCCCACATCTGGGCCTGCAGCTCAGGCAGGGCACACGGGTAGCTGCCTGGAAGCTGCTTCTGGCGTCCCCCCACCTCCCGCAGGCCCTGCAGCTCTGCCTCGCCAGCCTCCGCCCGCGTGCGGGGCCAGGGTATCGGGTGCAGCTGGGCATCAGGTGGGGTGGTGCCACCTCAGCCTTAGGACACCCCACGTGGTGAGAGGGATGGCTGTTTGTCCAGCCATCCTACACACGGAGCCAGGGCAGCCTAAGGTCACGGGCAGCTGGGTGGCCACAAGAGCACACATTGAGGAAGTTGGGTCACTCCCACACCTCCAGACTGCAGCCTCCTGGGGTCCCAGTGTGCCCGAGCAGGTGCTCCGGCCCCGAGGCACCCTATGGTCGAGAGCCTGGCTGACCCAACTCCCCAGGACGGCACCAGGGCCCTGTGAGGCCAGGTGTGGGGCGAGTGTGCGCAGGGGTGCCCGCGGGCACAGGCTCTCCCTCCGGAGACCTTCACCTGGGTCTCACCCAGGGCGCTGCCCCCGCAGGGACTGAGGCCCTTTTGGAGCTTCCAACTTCCTGCTTCTGCCCCCACCCTTCCCCGCTCCCCAGTTTGGGCCTGTCCTACACAGGGCCCCAAACAGAAGTCCCTCTAGTGGGCTCCCCTGCCCCCTTCTCACTCTGGAGAATTCTGTTTGCACAGGGTCTGAAGGGGGAAACCCGCAGCTGTGGCACCTCAGGGACTTGTCTGACGGTTCCCAAAGCTCCCACCCACCCCAGGCTGCCCAGGGCTACTGTCACGAGAACGGCCCCCACCCCCGTGCCCCCGGCGGAGGCTCGAGGCACAGATTTCACTCCATGCTTGCTCCAGCCCTGCCCAGATTCTCCAGCCCCTTGCCTGCCCCCGGGCCAGGTGTGCTGCCCTCCCTACCAGGATGCAAACCTGTTGGACCGGCCTGGCCAGGAGGCAGTGCCAGCCCACCACACCCGCGCGCTCCCTTGGGTGCTCTCTGAACACTGGTCCTGGGTGGCTGTCCCACCCCAGGGCTCGTCTCAGGCCAGAGCACCACTCAGTGGGTGCAAACGGGGCAAGGCGGTCAGGAGAGGCCAAAGCCGCCCCCTCTGTGCCAGCCTGGTCTGCGGAAACTGCCCAGGGGCTGAGGCCCTGGTGGGGGCGGGCTCGCCTGGTCCCGAGGCAGAGATGAGTAAGGAAAAGTTTGTCTCTAGGTCTCTTAGTAACTTTGAGGACAAACTCACTGCGTGCAGCCACTTCCGAGTACCCGGGAGGGCCTGTGGCCTGAGGCTGCTGCCCGGCAAGTGTGTGCTGGGCAGGCCGGCTCAAGGCCGGGAAGCTGCAGCCTCCCCAACCTGGGTATGGCAGGGCCCGGCCGGGACCCTCGGGGGGCAGGCGGCATGAGGAAAGCTGAGGCTCAGGGCCGGACGGCTTTCCCAGGCTGCCCAGTGCCCCATTCCTCCTCCAGCCTTGCTGACCCCTCCGACAATTCCCAGGGTTGCCAGGCCACAGGCTGCCCACCACTTCCCCATGGAGCATGCCACCCACCCCCGCCCTAGGGTGGGCAGCCCATGGCCGTCTCCATCTCAGATTTGGCCTCAGCGTCCAAGGGACCCCCAGGCCCTGTCCACCCTACCTGCCTCTCCTGGGCCGCCTGCTGGGCTGCGTGGCCCTGCCCCCACCCTCCTGCCTCACAGCCCCACTGTGAGGTCAGCACCTTCCACCAAGTTCCGCCCAGAGGTGTCCAGTGGGGACAGGGGCTGGACATGGCGCCCCCTCCGTAGCCTTACTCCTGCCCGGCCTGCCACTCTCTCTACCTGATATATTGGTCCCTTTTCCTCATCCCCGCTGCAGGTGCCTCCTTCCCGTGCCCCATGCCAGCCCCCAGCGGGGGCCCCCTTGTCCTCCTGCCGGGCGGGGTAGCCGGGGCCCGGCGGCGCTGACCCATCCTCTGGCGTGTCTCTGCAGCGGGCGCCTCCTACGAGCACACTATGTGCCTCAGCCGCGAGGCCCTCATCGCCCTGCTCGTGGTGCTGGCCGGCGTCAGTGTCTGCTGCTTCTCCGCTCTCGTCATCGTGGTGATTGGGGTCATGCGAGCCAAGCAGTGAGCACTGGGGTCCCGGGGCTCCCGCCAGGGCCTCATCCCTTGGGGGGGCTGTGGCGAGGGGCCCTTCCCAGGATGTGCACTGGGGAGGGGAGTGGGAGCCAACCTGCTGCTCTGAGATTCACACCCTCCTCGACCCCCCAGTGAATCGAAAGCCTCCAAACGCATGGACAGATGAGTGGCTGGGGCTCAGGGCTCGGGGCTGCGCTCTGTCCTGGGGCAGCTTCAGGGGGCTGGTACCAGGGGCAGGGGTGGCCCAGGCCTCCCAAGTCCGTGCCAGCCCCCCTGCGGCTAGCCTGACCAGCCCGTGTCCTGGCAGATTTGTGGGGCGCTTTGGGGTCCCGGAGGACCACATGGACCTGCACGCCGTGAATGTGGAGTCCCACGTCATAGACCCCGAGCTGGAGGCCACCATGATGGCGCCTCTGGATGAGCAGGACATCGTGGCCATCCCCGTGGAGGTGCTGGCCCCACCGGAGGTCCTTGAGAGACCCCACTCTCCTGCCCCACAGCCACCGCCGCCTCCGCCACCACCACCGCTACTGCCCCCACTGCCCCCACCAGAGGAGGACTGAGGGTGGCATCTTTGTGGGAAGAGAATTAAAGAGTATTTTCTGGTTCTGCACTGTCCTCTCTCAGACTCCCCCTGTGGCCCCTGTGCCGTGGAGGGAGGGTCTCCGTATCTTCCAGGGGTGTTCCTGGGAACCTGCTGCAACCTGGCATCCCCACCCCCCACCCCGGGAGACCCAGGAGGGGCTGGACCTGCACCGAGGCCTCTGCCCACACTTGCAGTGTCCTCTGAGCTTCCAGGAGTGCCCTTGGAGGCGGGCGGGGAGAGGCCATGGCCACACCCAGTAGCTTGCTGGCCGCCTCCTGCCAGGTCAGCCCCCTCCCCCACGCAGCCTGACCCCCTCAGGCCCCCTCCATGTGTCCCCACCCCCACCAGTTGTGGGCATGGGGTGTCCCCGTCGCTCTCACAGTGCCTCTTGGTCAGAATGGAAGTTACAGGGTGCTGTGGCAGGGCAGGGCAGGCCCTGTGTGTGCTGGGGCCATTTGCTCAGCCCAAGGGGTCCAGATTGGGCTGAAGGGGGCAAAGACCAGGGAGCAGTGTGTGTGTCACTGCTGAATTTGGTGTGCGTGGGTTCCCGCGGTGGACGGCTCGAGGAAGGGGGTCTCGTCGGCACTGTGCCTGGCCCCGAGCCAATTGGATCCTGGAGTTCCGGGATCTGTGGCTGACAGCGCAGGGCGGGGCGGCGTGTCCTTGTGTCCGCCCCCACCCCCTGCACGGGAGCCAGTCCTGGGACAAGGAACAACTGTAGGTGCTCAGGCAGCAGATTCGTATTTGTGCAGGTGCCGCTGGGACGGGCTCTGGGGACTGTGGGCTCCTGGAACCGCCGGGTGGCTGCCTCCCACCGCGGGCCCAGGCGCTGCGCTCATGCGGAGCCCCTGTTTCTCGCGGCGGTCGCCGCCGCCGCCGCCTCTATTGCTGCTGCTGCTGCTCCTGTCGCCGTCGCCGCCGCCCACCTGGGCCCAGGTGTCGGCTGCGTCCGCCCCCTCGGGGACCAGCGGCGCCCCCGACTGCCCCGAGGCGTGCGCGTGCGCGCCGGGCGGCCAGGCCAACTGCTCGGGACGCGCGCTGCCCGCCGTGCCCGCGGGTCTGAGCTGGCGCGTGCTCGTGCTGCAGCTAGACCACAACCGCGTGCGCGCCCTGCCGCCCAGCGCCTTCGCGGGCGCGCGGGCGCTGCTGAGCCTGGACCTGAGCGAGAACGGGCTCTGCGCGCTGCACCCGCGGGCCTTCTGGGGCCTGGGCGCGCTGCAGCGGCTTGACCTGAGCGGCAACCAGCTGGAGGCGCTGGCGCCCGGCACCCTCGTGCCCCTGCGCGCACTGCGCGCCCTCTCGCTGTCCGGCAACCGCCTGGCACGCCTGGAGCCCGCCGCGCTGGGCGCGCTGCCGCTGCTGCGCGTGCTCGACCTGCAGGACAACGCGATGACAGCGCTGGCCGCTGACGCGCTGGCCGCCCTGCCGGCCCTCGACGCGCTACGTCTGCGTGGCAACCCCTGGGCCTGCAGCTGCGCGCTGCAACCCCTGTGCACCTGGCTGCGCCGGCACCCGCGGGCCGCGCCAGGTGAGCGGCTGCGGTCGGGGGCGCGGCCCGGGCCGCCGGGTCCCTGCCGCGCCCCCTGACGGCCGCCGTGTGCCCGCAGACGCCGAGACGCTGCTGTGCGTGATGCCAGGCCGTCGGACGCTCGGGCCCCTGGCCGCCCTCCCGGACGCCGCCTTCCGCCGCTGCGCCGCGCCGCTCGCCCCGCGGGACCTGGCGGTGGTCTGTGCCGTCGGGCCCGCCTCCTTCCTCGCCAGCCTGGCTGCCTGCCTGGCGCTCGGTTCCGCGCTCACCGCCTGCCGCGCCCGCCGCCGCCGCTCGGCCGCTCGCCCCCTGCCCAGGAGACCGCCTGGCCCCGCCGCCGCGCCCACGGTCCCCGGGAGCCTCGCCGCCCAGGACTGAGCGGGCCCGGGGGTGCCCGAGCGCCCTCCCACCCCTTCCCTCGCAGCCAGCAGGCGTCAATAATGGCACAGAGCCTGCAGTCGTGACATTCCTTTAGGCAACACCACTGCACACACCGGGGCATGGAGGCGCATGCGCCGGGCTGCGGGCGGGGGGGCGCTCGGCCACGGGGAGGGCTGGTCCTGTACACGGGGGCGGGCGGCGGGCTGGGGCAGTCCCGGCCGGCGTCCGGGGGGCGTAGGGCCCGTCTTGGGCTGCAAGTCGCCGAGGCGAGGAGAAGGCTCGGGTCTCTGGGAGTCCGCAGGAGGAGGTCCGAGGCAGCAGGAGGCTGCTGCTGGCGGGGAGTCAGGGGCTGCCATGGGGGACGGGGCGGCGAGGGTCCGAGAGCAGCAGGGGCACGGGCGGGGAAGCAGCGTGAAGGGAGGTTGGCGCTGGAGGCTGGAGGGGAGCACAGGCGCTTGAGGAAGGGGCGGCCCAGCCAGCTGGGCTTGGGGGCCTGGGCCGTGGTCTGGGTGGTGGCTGGGCCGCCATCTCTGCTCCACGCCCCCTCCGCCTGGGCCAGAGGAGCCCCCTTCCCACTGCTCAGAGACCCCAGGGCCCTGCCTCTGCTGGAGTGCCCTGTCGGCCCTGCCCAAGCAGCTCGGCCTCGGGCCTGTACTCAGCCACTCCAGTCCACACCTTGGTCCGGCAGGGGCCTGCCCGCCAGGCAGCAGGGTGGGCAGATGGACGGGAGGCCCAGGGCGGGCAGTCTCTGGGGTGGGTGGGCTTCCCTCAGGCCTTCCCGAGCAGCAGGACCCATCAGTGTCCTTGGCCGGGCTAACTGGGCAGGTGGGCGGCTCCGGGGCTCACACCACAGTGCTCACCGAGGGATCTGAGAGGCTGAGCGGGCCCGTGATGTCAGTGGGATGGTACTGCTGCAAAATAGAAATACACAGACAAGGCGCCCGTTAGCCCGACGCTCGGGGGCACGCGTGCGGCCAGGACGGGTGGGCCGGCCAGCCGGCAGGTGGGCGGGCGCGGCCTGGGGGAGGCTGGGTGGCACGCCTCCCCCTGACCCCGTCGTGCTCCAGGGACTCTGCGTGGGGCAGGCCGCTGTCCCGTCCGTCTGTCTGTCTGCGGGGGGAGGGGGCAGAGGAGGGCGAGCGGGGCGTCTCAGCTCTCCCTATGACGGGCACACATCTGCAGCTGGCCCTCCTCCCTCTCAATAGCGCGTCGCGGCAGCACTGTGTCTTTTTGGTTTTGCAAAGCGCCGCGTCCACCCCCGGTGCTCTATAAATAAGAACCAACAATCAATACCCGCTGGCCCCGCCGGCCGCCAGGGACCCCAGCCCAGAGCGCCCAGTGCCACCCCGGCCCAGACTGGCCACAGGACAGGGGCAGAGGATCTCAGCAGCCGGACTGACCCCACCCCGCTCCGAAGAGCCCCCCACCCAGCCTACCCCTCAGCCCCCCAGCCAGCAGCATCCCCACAGAGCCACCCTTGCAGGGAGGGGCCAACCCCAGAGGCCACATGGCCCCTGGGCTGGCGCGGACGAGGCCTCCGCTGGGAGTGTGTCCCAGGCAGGGCACCGTGGGGGCCTCTGAGCTGCCTCTGGGCTGGCTATGGGGCAGGTGGTATCTGCTGCTCCAGGCGGGCCCCGCGCTCAGTGACGCCTCTGAGAGCAGAGCATTCTGTACCCTGCCTAGGCCACCTGCCCCCAAAGCACTCTCATCCCGTCTGCCAGGGGCCCTCCTCCCTGGGCTGCCCCCTACCCATCTCCCCAGCCCATCGCTCTCCCCGCCCTCCTCTTTCCTGCGCTCCCCAGTGGGGCCCCCAGCTCGGCCTCTGCCTCCGTGTCCCTCCCTGCCCCACAGCTCCGCCCACTCTCCCGGCCTGGGGGTGGCTGTGGGGATTGTGACCCCACCTGCTCCTTGCCCCTCCTGTTGCCCAGCCCCATGGGCCTCACTCTCCAGCCACCCTCCCTGTGCTGAGCTGGCTGCCAGGCAGCCAGGCCTCGGGGCTCCCTCGTGGAGTTCCCTGGTGGCTTCAAACTGGGACTCTGGCTCCTCTGTGCCCCAGAGGCCTGTCCACTTCCCTGCATTGGGGGGTCCTGCAAATCCCACCCTGGGCCATGAGCCCCTGTCGGGGGATGCTGCCAAAGCACAGAGGGGCTTAACCCTGTGGACTGCAGGGGGCTGCCCAGCTGTGGGCTGGGCTGGCTGGATGCCCCCTCCCCACCATGCTGCCTGGGACTGGGGGTTCCCCTAGCAGGGCCGGGTCCCTTTGGGGGACTGCTTGGTCTAAGTGTGCGTGTCATGCGCAGTGACAAGCAGCCCAGGGGGTTTGGTGCTCCAAAGGGCAGGAGTCCTGGCTCTGACAGGTGGCCCTATGGGGAGTGGCTGGGGGTCAGGAGCTGGGGCCGGGTCTCCTCCCCGGAGGCCCCCTTCCTGGGCCCCTGTCTAGGAACCTCAGGGTCCCCAAGGGCCCTGCAGGCCACGGTGTGCAGGGCTGCCCCCACCGCCCTCAGACTCTCTGGGGGCTGCTGCTGCTCCGGCAGGGCCCCTGCACAGCCTGGGGTGAGAGCTGCCCCTTCTGGTCCCGCCCCGTTGCCCCTGATAGCCCCTGCGGCCGGCAGCCAGTGCCAGCTCTAGGCCCCAGCCGACCCCCAGACGGACCCCAGCCCACAGCCCCGGCCCCCACATGGAGGATGCGACACGCATGGCTCTGGGGAGACAGGTGAGGCAGGCATCTGGGGCAGGGCCGGCGGCCAGACAGACGGACGCGATGGGACATCACAGCCACCCCTCCAGGACGTCGCAGGGGCAGGGGGGCGGCAGGCCCCTCCACCAGGGCTAGAGA
>PVKY010005279.1:0-17707 GCA_004027775.1 Bradypus variegatus
GGGGACACACACGGGCGCACACGGGGACATGGACACATGAGGGGACACACGGGGACACGGACACATGAGGGGATACACGAGTTCACACGGGCGCACACGGGGACACACACGGGGACACGGAAGGTAACAGTAGCCCAACAAGGGCGGGCTGGGTGGCCTCGGCCCCCTCCGGCAGGGGCTCGCGCGGGGCTCGCAGGGGCGGCCTGGGGGGGCCTAGGGCTGAGCTCTGCCTTCAGGGTCCCTGTCGTAGATGTAGCTGCCCACCGCCCCGGTGTTCACACCTGCGGAGAGAGGCCGGGTGGTGGGGGCGAGGTGGGGGGGGCGGCGCCTCCCACTCCCCACCCCACCCTCAGCCACACTCACCCTTGGGCCCGAAGAGAATCCCGTAGCAGGGCTTGTGGCAGTAGGGCTGGCCGTCGTGCTAGGTAGGACGGGGGGAGGGGCTCAGGCCGGAGCCCCGCCCCCGCCGCCCCCGCCCCCGCCGTCCCCGCCCCTCCCGCCCGCGCGCTCACCTCCGCGTGCCCGCCGGGCGTCAGGGTCTTCCCGCAACGCTCGCAGCGCAGGCACGGGCGGTGCCAGTCCTTGCCCAGGGAGGTCACCTTCTCAGCTGCGGAGGGAGGGGAGGGGTGACGCCGTGCCCCCCGCGGCGGCGGCCTCGCGGACGCTGTGGCCTCGCGCGTCACTCACCGAAGTAGACCCTCTTGTTGCAGCGAGGACACATGTTGGGCTCCCCGGTGAACGTGGTGACACTGGAGGCTGGGGGTGCCCGGGCGGCAGGTCAGGCCAGGGGTCCCCCGAGGCTGCCCGGAGCCCCTCCCACCATGCCCACCCGCCCACCTTTGCTGGGCCCCTTGGGGGCAGCGCCGGCCTTCCGATCCTCAGCACAGGCCACGGGGACCTCGATGGGGCCAGTGACCTGGGGCCCCTCAGCCGGAGGTTTCTCGTAGATGTAGGAGCCGGCGCCCCCGATATTCACACCTGGGGGTGACAGGCACTGGTCAACTGGGTGGCTAGTGGCCTTGCCCCCCACCCAGACACCCCAAACTCAGGCTTCTCAGAAAATGGATGGCTTTCCAGAGCCCCACCCGCACCTGAGGGGGCCTGTGGGCTTGAGGCAGATTTCTGAGAGGGCCACGGAGGGTGCTGGGTGCTCAGGGCGACCACTGACTGGCAAAGGCTCCGCCCAGAAGAGGCCACCCAGCCAGGGGAAAGGGCTCCAGAGTGGGGGGCAGGAGGGAAGCAGGGGCAGGGGCTGGCAGGGCCCTGCCCCGCCTGGGGCCCCAGGGGGCCTCCCCTGCACCTACAGTCGGAGGTTGTATCTGTGGCGCTGGCCCCAGGAGCATAGCCGAGGCCCCCCCCTCCCAGCTGTGGTTTGTGTCCACGCTCACCTTTGGGTCCGTACAGGGTGGCATAACAGGGCTTGTGGCAGAATGGCTTCCCATCATGCTAGACAAAGAGGGACGAGGGGTGAGGGGCTGGCACCCCACCACAGCCCCCAGTCTGGAATGTGCCTTGGAACCTCTCTGCACCCCGGGGGGGGAAGGTATCCAGGCTGGGCAGAGGGGGCCTCACCTCGGCATGGCCCCCCGGTGTCAGTGTCTTGTTGCAGCGTTCGCACTTGAGACAGAACTTGTGCCAGTCCTTACCCAGGGAGCTGACCTTCTCGGCTGGGGTGGGAGTGGGCGGTCAGGGCCTCTGGCCGCCCACGCCCCACAGCCCGTCGCCCCGACAGGCTCTGTCCGTCCACCCCCACAGCCACAGAGCTCCCCCCAGAGCCCAGGCGCCCCGGAGGCCGGCCCCTTCCCCTCCCCACGCCTTCTTTTGCAAAGGCCTTTGCGGGCCGGCCTTGGGACCCAGGGCCCTGTCCTTCCCGGTCACCCTCCCAGCCCTCCTGGGCACGTGGGAGTCACGGACCCCACCCCTGCTGAGCCTCTCAGTCAGTCCCCTCGTACCTGATCACACCTGGCCCTCCCTCTTACCTACCTCCCCCAGTCCCTCACCTGCCCCCCACACACACCCCTCCCTCTCATCCAGGTCCCGGCCCCACCCCAGGCCAGGGCCCTCAGGGAGCTGGCAGAGGCCCTCGGGTGGAGGGCTCTGGCAGCTGGGAGCAGGCCCTGAGCCTCTAGCAGCCCCTGGGGGAGGCGAGCCCAAGTCCAGACAGAGGTGGCCAGTGCCTGTTCCCCGTGGGACCCCGGCCTGCCTACATTTAGCTCCTCCCACCCCTGCCCCCCGCCTCTATCGGCCGCTTCGGTGCCAAAGGTCTGAGACCAGCTGCTGAGGGGCAGGCCAGGCGCCCTCCTGCACCCTCTCCCAGTGCACGGAAGCAGGGAGCCTGCCCACGGGAGCGCGAGCGGAAAAGGGCGGAGGGGAACAGGGCAGGAAGGAAGGCTGGAACAGAGGCGGAATTCCGAAGGGAAGGGGCCAGCGCTGGGCCTAGGAGGTGGCTGAGGGCCAGAAGCTCTCCTGACTCCACAGAGGAGTTGCCCAGGGAGACCCTGCCTGGGCAACCCTGGCAGATCCTGGGGAGTGGGGTGCCTGGTCTGAGGGTGCAGCCCCCCAAGGGGGCCCAAGGGTGCTACTCAGGGGCCATGAGGCTGTTTGGGGCTGCCTGGGTGTGGGGACAAGGGCTGGCTCTCTCCCGGCCCTCCAGGACCTGCTGGGCGTGGCCAGGCCAGGCCAGCTTCCAGGGCCCCCCACCCCCCAGACCATGGGGACACTGCTGGCCAGGGCCCCACCCACATCCCTAGCCAGCAGGCTCCCCCTCCGAGGCCGGGCAGCCTGTCCCAGCCCAGCGATGAGGGCGTCGTGCTGGCCGTCAGTGGCTGTGACAGCTGCAGTCTGGGGCTGCCAGTCACGCAGCCTGGCTGGGCTCGGGGCCACGTGAGGGCGTGGGAGGGAGGGCGGGGGCCTGCAGACCCAGCAGCCACACGATACTGGCCTGAGTCGGGAGCACGGAATCGACCGGAACTAGTGGCTCTCCACTGGCTGCACGAGTTCCTGGGGACGCAGGCAGAGGAGCAGTGTCCTGCCCTCCCTCTGGGTGTCCCTGGCGCTGGTTCCACTTGGGAGGTGTGGGCCAACAGGGCTGGGCAAGCCTCGGCAGCAGTGGGGGGGCGAGGGTGCTGGGGTGCAAGCTGGGTTGGGGTGTGCGGGATCCGAGAAACCACCCGCGCCCCCCACTGGTGCCTCCTGGCCAGGACGGGAGCCAGCCAGTGGGTCTGAGGCGCCTTTGTTTTCTGCTGGGAGCCGGCGGCCGCCCAGGCAAGCAGAAGTGTTTTTCCGGGTTCTCCAAAGGACTGTTGGCCTGAGGCAGCCTGGCCTGGCCTGAGCGAAGCCGCCGGCAGCCAGACTACCCTGGGTACCTCGGGACAGTCCTCTGCCCCTTTGGGATGGGGACGGAGGCCACGGCAGGCTCCCGGGGACGCAGCTGGAAGCGGCAGGGCCCAGAACCACTGCAGAGGCATTTTGGGCCAAATCCGGTCCCTCCCCCCTTGGAACAGCAAAGTGTCAGCCGTCCCTCAGCCGTCCAAGCGGCCTACCCCATCCCGGATGCCCAGGCCAGCCAGGGACAGGTCTGTGTGTCCAAGCCTTCTGGCAAGCCTCCCTGCTGGCTGGATCTCTGTGTGCAAATAGTGGTGGTGGGTGAGCTGGTGGGCATGCGGGCAGGGACGAGGCCCTGGCAAAGTTGAGGCACTGCCAGGCCGGAGGGGAGCCACCCAGGATGAGTAAGCCAGAGAACGGCATGAGAGTGGAGGAGCAGCTGCCCGCCCAGGGGGCATCCTGGCAGAGACAAAGCGACACCTCTGGCCTGCTTGCGCCCCCCTCCTGTTCAGGGATGCTCTGACCTTGAGGGGGAAAGGGGTTCAGTCATGGGGCTGCTTGAGGGCCGGTGTTCCCTCCTCCTGGCGATCTGCGGGTGTCCACCCACGCCCGAAACTCCTGGGGAAACTCGCAGCAAGGAAGCAAGCAGACCGGGACTCGCGGGAGGTAGAGGCCAAGGCCGCCCCCGCGTGGAATGAGTCCAGACAGGGCCCTGAGTTGGCCTGGCCTGGCAAGGGCAGAAGTCGGGGTGGGGGTTGGGGATTCACTGTTCCGGCCACGTGTCCGCGGGGGGAGGGGCGGGGGCGTCGAGAAAGACCCGAGCGCGTGGGAGTCGGCAGCCAGCCCGAAGCCGCCCAGAGGACCGATGCGCCGGTCATCCCCCGAGGGCTCCCCGACCTCCCCGCCTCGGCCGGCGGGGCACGCATCGCCGCCCGCCCGCCCAGGAACCCCGCCCAGATCCTCGCGGCGGGATCGGGGCTCGGGCGTGGCCGGCTCCCGCTTCGTCGCAGCCCCACCCTCCATCGGCACCGCGTGGGCAGATCGCCGCCAGCCCCGCTCCGCGCTCCGCACCCCGGGCGGGAGACCGAGTCGCCGCGGGGTGCGCGCGGCTCTGCAGCAGGGGACTGGCCGCGGAGGGCGGGGGCCGAGGCGGGGCGGGCAAGGGCACTCACCGAAGTACACGGTCTTGTCGCACTTGGGACACTTGGAAGCCATGCTCGGTGCGCCCGTCGGTCCGCACCCTCCGCTCGCGCGCGTCTCCGCAGTCGCCACCGCCCCGCGCCCGGCCCCGCCCGCCAGGGCCCCCGCGCGCCCATTGGCTCCGTGGCTGGGGCGGGGCCTCGGGAGCTCGGCCCCCGGGCTGCCACCCGCTTAGGGGCGCCGCGGTAGCGGGGGCGCACCTGCTGGGAGGTGGGGAGGTGGGCCCCGGGCTGGCCGACCCCCAAGGTGGCGTCTACAGGGGCCCGCCAGGGCGAAGGCGGCGGCGCCCGCGCTCCGGCTGTTTCCATGGCAACGTCCGGGCCGCCTAGCCTGGCGGGGAGCCGGGACGGCGAGGTGGGGGCAGCTGGGCGCGGGGCAGGGAAGTGGGGCGAGCCCTGAGGATGCAAACCGACGCCCTGGAGAGCGGACCAGCCCACCCACCCCTGAACCCTCGGCGCCCAGGCGGGGCCCGCGCGGCGCGAGGGCCCGGAGGACCCCCCCCAAGACACGCCCGCACGCCGCTGCGCGCGCGCGCTATACCCGCCCTGCGTCTCTTTGTTGCTTGGTTTCCGTGGCAACGCTGCACGGCGGGATAGGAGAGGGATGCCGGGCCGGGCAGTGCCCCACCCCCACCCCGGGCCAGTGCGGGTCTCGGTCCCGCCAGGGTGTCCGGGCTCTGCCCCAGCCCCCCGCCTTCACACCGTCTGGGGTGCTGAAGGCTTCGGCCTGGGGACCGCGCCTGCCCCTTCCCAAGTCTGCCCGCGAGCAAGTCAAGGCCAGCACGGGGGACAGTGCCACTCGGGGCGGTCAGGAATGGGGCAGCCGAAGGGGAAGGGATGGGGGGTCCTGGAAAGGAAGTGAACTGACCCTCCAATCCACATTCTCTCCATCCCTCCACCCCCTCCCGGGACCCTGCCCCCCAGCATCCCTCCTCCAGGCCCCTGGTCCCTCAGCTCCCCCTGTCTAGGGCTCTCCTGGGGGGACCCGCAGCCCCCATCATCCAGGGCCCCGCCTCTTCCCCATACTGGAGATTCCTGGGCCTGGGTCCTCAAAAGGGCCTTCTCACTGTGGGCTGGACGGGGGAGCCGCGGTCTCTAGCTGGGTGCTGACCCAGGAGGGACGTTCGTGGCAGCCCAGGGGCTCAGCAGGAAGTCTCCTGGTTCCACACCCAGCAGCCACTGCCGTTTCCAAGGCGGCAATAGCCCAGCAACACGTGCCCCCACCAAAGTCTGACCAGCCTGACCAGCCCTTAGCCCCCCGCCCACACCCCAACTCGAGCTGTGCCAGCCCAGGCAGGGGGTGGTGGGTGGGACAGCCTTGGGCTTGTCCCCTCCTTGGGCAGCGCGGCCCAGCTGGCACTGGGCCCAGGGGCTGCCGTGGGCCCTTGATCCTGGCTCTGGCCAGGCATCGGGTGTCTCTGAATAATTCACGGACCTCTCCCCCCACCCCCGTGACTCCTACCTCCCTGCCCTCCGCAGGGCGGGGGGGTCCACCTGCCTCCATGGCTGGGAGGGGTGGGGGTGTTGGCACAGGTGTCTTCTGGAAGGAGGCCACCAGCAGGGGGGGCACTGGAGAGCCCCACATCTTGTCTCCAGGTAGGGGTGGCATAGCCCTCTCCCTGCCCGTGCTGCCGTCCCTGGGCCAAGGTGCTTCCTGATGTGGAGGGGCTATTCTGAGCTGGCAGGAAGGGAGGCAGAGCGATGGCTGTGGGGCCATGGCCTTGGTCTGCACCTCTGAGGCTGCCAGGGGCTACAGACAGGGCAGCGAGAGTGGACGGGCACAGGGCATGGCCAGAGAGGCAAAGGCAAGGCCTTCCCCCAGGCCCAGTGCCCTGCAGATGGGCCTGTCTTCCTGGCAGAGCTGGCAAATCGCAGCTGGACCCGGCTCGGCTGTGTCAGGGGAGGCCAGGGAGGGCCTTCGAGGGACGCCACAGGCACGGGGCCCACGTAGGCAGGCATCAGATGGGAGCTCATCTTCCCTGCACGTGGACAGCTGACCGGCTGTGGCCTCTGGATGCCTGCCCCCGGCAGGGAGGGCCTAATGACAGTGCCAGAGGTGGCCACGCAGCTGGGACGTCAGTGGGAAGGCCAGGGGCAGGGGGTGCCCGCCCTCAGGACAGGGCGCTGGGGACACCTCAGCCACCGCACATCTCCAGAAAAGGACAGATGGCAGCAGCACAGCCTCGGGAGAAGCATGGGGCCAGGGTAGTCTCCGAGGTCCTGGGCTGGCTGTGGCGTGGGGGGCGGGGCTGCAGCAGTTCCTGCCACCCCGCTGGGGCCCTGGTGGATGTCCAGGGGGAGGCTGCGGCGCCCCCTTATCTTGGTCTCTAGAGTGGGATAAGTGGTTTCTATTTTCATTCCTCGCTGAGATTTCCACACATCATGCCACGCCTGGCTGGAGTGGGGGAGCAGAGGGGGACGGGGTGCCGAGCAAGCCAGGCAGCCTCTCCCCAGCAGCGGTGGGGGGCAGGGGGCAGCGCTGAGGTAGGATTTCCGAGAACAACGGACTTGCTGAAATCTGAGCAAATTCTCACCGCAGAAACCTCACACCTGCCGGGGCGGCCCCTGGGCTCCAGGCAGAAACCCCGACAGCTGGAGGGGCCCCAGCTGTGCCACCTGCCCCCGGGGGCCGGGGAGACGGGACTGGACAGGGCTCGCTCTGCCGAGGTTCCCACCAGGACTGGGAAGGAACACCCCCAGCAGGGGGGGCTCAGGGCTGCTCCTGGGGGAGCACAGACCCTGCAGAGGGAATGAAGGGGGGCAGGGGCAGGTGCCGGGCCCCATAACACTGCCCCTTCCTCCCGCTGATGAGTCAGGCCAGACCAGCTGACTACTGCAAGGGCGCTGGTGGAAGATTCGGATTCCTGGGCCACAGCCCTGATGTGTGTCCCCCTTGGCGTGACTCTGCCTCTCCCCACCTCCCAGCACCCAGCCTCCAGCCCCTCACCTTGCTGCCCACCCCCGCCAGTCCCAGCACCGCCCCTCCATGGCCTCCTGGCCCTGTCGGGGGGCCTGGCCAGCCCTGGAGATGAATCCCCGGAAGGGCAGGGCCTCTGGCCAGACGAAGCACCCTCCCAGGGCAGGGAGCACAGCAGGGTGAGGGGCGCCACCTCGGGGTCAAAGGGGCTCATGGCCCACCCGCGTTCCAGGCCCAGCTCCCTGGGGGGCACTGTGTGCAGGGCGAGGCATGGCGGAAAGACACGGGGAGGGGCATGGTTTTGTCTTTTTTTTTTTCAGTTTTTTTTTTTTTCATTTTCTTTAATATGAAAATTACTCGAAAAGACAAAAGGGCCAACCCTGCGGGGCAGCTGGGCCTGCTGCCGGCCACGCCGGCCCTAACATTCCAGGAGTAAGTGTTACAGAGCTCAAGTTCATCTACAAAAAAAGTAATAAAAATAAAATTTAAAATGGCACCTTCAACAGAACACAACGACATCTCACTCCCGGCTCCGGGCCAAGGCCAGAGCCCACCACCGCCTCTCGCTCCAGTCGGAAAGTAAACACAAAGCTAAAAATGACTCTTCGGCATTCCGGAATAAGTTAAACCGCGCTTCCTCCCCGGTGTCCACAGCAGGAGCGCGTTGCTCCGCGCACAGGGCGGTGGCCGGGCCGCCGCTTAGTCCTCGATGACGATGGGCTCGTCGTTGACAGGCGCCGGCGGCCGCGGCACAGCCTGGCTCTGGCGCAGGGCGATGGGCCTGTAGGGCCGGCGGGCAGCGCGCTTGGTTTCTGAAGACGAGAGCAGCTTGCGGATCTTCCTGCAAGCACAGAACTGTCAGCCTGGGCCCGGGGTCCCCTCTCGCCTGCCCTTGGCCGCCCCCGGGGGTCACCACCTGGTCTCCTCTGTGGCCATGTAAAACACGTCGTCGGGGGCGTCGATCCAGTTCATCCGCCGCCGCTTCACCGGGGGCAGCGAGCCCCCCCGGATCAGGCGCACTTTGGTGGGGTACGACTTCCCGTTGAGCAGGAGATTCCGGCTTGGTCCCTGGGTGTGGGGGGCAAGGCGGCCGTCGGCACAAGGACCAAAGCCGCCCCCTGCCCGCCTTGGCTGCCGGCTTCACCATGGAGCCCAGCTGCAGCCCAGCAGACCATGTGCTCAGCACACGGGTGGGGTTGCCCCCCACCCACCCTCCTTGCTGGGCCCAGGGGGCCCTTACCATGTGCCTGGTCTGTCCGTGGTTCGCCAGACCTAGGGACGGAGAGAACAGGGAGATGGGCCCACATCTCCCCGCCCAAGCCCCTGCCCAGGAGGGGCCCAAGACCCCCCAGTCGCACCGGGAGCCCCAGGGCCCTGAAGCTCTCAGGGGCTCTGGGGGAACCTGCGTCTGGGCTCGAAGCCTTCTTCCTAGGTCTCACCGAGAAGGGGCCCCCGAGCTCCCTGCTCCCACTGGGCCACGACAAGTGAAACCCTGCACTGTGGCCGACACTGCTGGCAGGCGCCACACTGCTTCCCCAAGGTCTCGGGGCTCTCAGGCCAGCCGGGGGGGGGCTGGTGGCAGCTCTCAGAAGAGGCGCGGGACGGCCACCTTGACTGACGCTCAGTGGGCTGGGAGCCGCCAGGCAGACAAGGCAGCCCTGCCGGGGACTCGGGGAGAGGCCACCGAGCCCTGGGCACAGCCTCCCGTGCGGGGCTCAACGGGGGCACCAAGCACCCGACTCCGGCAGCGTGTCTGCTCTGTCAGCACCAGTGGGAAGGGGTGTGGAGGGACTCCCCCCACGCCCGTGCGAGTGCACGTAACCAAGCACGAGCGGGCAGGCGTGCAATGCACGAGCGAGCACGTGTGCACGTGGCATCAGCTCCAGCTGGCGCTGCTCGCAGGACTGGCCCCACCCTGGCAGGAACAGACCCCCTCTCAACCCGACGTCCACGCCGGCAGCCCCTCGGACCTGCTGCCTGCCCAGACACCTCATCCCCCCGAAGCCTTCTCTGCTGAGCGTGGAGCCTCTGAAAGGAGCAGAACCAGGCTCCGGGGCTCCTCCGGGAGCCCAGGACAGTGACCGGAAGCCGCCATCGGCACAGCAGCTACTTACCCAGGTAAGTTCCTACCAGGAGGACGGACGGGCAGAAGAGAGAAAACAGGTCTCAGCTAAAAGGCGACGGCTGGCGTCCCCATGCAGCCCGGGGCCGGGCCCTGCACCCCTCCTGCCACCCCCTGGGGCTCTGGTGTAAAGGAAGCGTTCAAACTACGTGGACTTGAACTCAGCTTTTAACGGCACTTTAAAAAACCAAAGCCGAGGCTCCGAAGTGTCTACTGAAAAAGACGCAGGGCCTGAATCGGACGCTGCCCAGTGCTGTTGGAGCAGCAGTGCCGGGCCTGGTGGGGTCTGCTGGGGGCTCCCTCGATGGGGGGCCTGCCCTGGGCCCCACGGAGAGGACACCCCCCAGGAGGGAGGCAGAAGAGGGCACGGATGGGGCACGAACGGCACCCCCACCCCAGCATCTCTTGGGAGCTACACATGGGGTCCTGGGTCCCTCCTCCAGACGCTCACCCCAAGGTGCCCGGGGCCTCTGGCTGTGCCCCCGTCTAAGACAACAGACCCCACCCCCCTAACGTGGACACCTGCTGTGAGTGAAGGAGGTGCCGGTGGCAGCAGAGCTCCCTGCTCCCCTCCTTCAGTTGGAAGACCCAAGTGTGCGCCCGGATGTCCCCCCACCCGGCGAAGGGAACACCCCCAGGCACCCTTGCTGGAGCAGACGCTCCCATGCCTGGTGCAGGGGGCAGAACCCCCAGCAGGCTGTAACCTGCCCCATGCACTCAGCCGAGGGGCCACCAGCCCCGTGCAGCTGTCCACACAGGGCCTCAGGCCCCTCCAGACCCCCTCGCTCTCTCCAGTCTGGACACCATGGCCCCCACCCGCTCAGCTTGCCCCACCCTGACGAAACCACAGTCCGGGAGCACTGGGAGAGACGGGGCCCCGCAGCCCCAGGTGTGTGAGGAGGCGCCGCCCCTGCCCCGGCAGACATGCCCACAGGAGGGTGCAGGCACAGCACGGGGGACCCCAAGCGGGCGCTTACAGCATGCAGGGGATGCAGGCCAGGCCTCAGGGGCAGGGCCGGGCGGGGAGGGGCAGGGGAGACACCAGGGACAGACAGCCAGGACAGGACAGGCCGGGACAGGGTGGCGGGCAGGGGGCGGGCAGGCCGGGGTGGGGGCGCCGCCTCCAAGCTGCTGCCCCCACGTGGGCTCAGGCAGGCGCAGAGGGAGGGCCCCGGCCGGCCGACAGCGCGAGCGGCCCCCGCCTTACCCCTACTGGGCATCAAGAGGCGCTTCTTCACGGAGCCTGGCGCGCCCGGGGTGGGGGAGAGAGAGAGAAGACATGTGAGCAGGCGCGGCCGAGTGGCCGCACGGGGCCTAGCGCCCGGCGGGGGCCACTCACCATCCACCCCATTGTGCTGCTCGTAGCTCCGCTTGCCCAGGATGGTGGGGGAGCCATTGTTGATGACGGGGGCCGCCTTGGCGGGCGTCAGGCTGCTGAGCACACTGGCCCCGCTCTTCACGGGCTCAGGCTTGGGGGGGCGGGGGTGAGCCTCTGTCGGGACAGCACAAGCCGAGTGAGGGCCGCAGGGCTGTGGCTGTGGGGTCAGTGCCCATGGCGGGCCAGACAGCATGGTGACAAGGCCTCCCACCAAGGGACAGACAAGAAGGGAGGCCCTCACCCTCAAGGTCACACGGGGCACCCGAGATGCCACACAGGACCCCCAGCCACCACGCCGGCCCAACCGTCAGGCCCACGGTCCCAGAACACCCTTCGTAGGGGGGAGAGGCCCCCGCACCAGGGTCTGACGCACACGTGTCCAGAGCCCAGAAACCAGCGGGAGCCCCCGGAAGTCAGGCCAAGCCCTCGGGACGAGGGGCCGCGGGCGGTGCTGGGCCGGGCTCGGGGAGCTGTTCTGGAGGCTGATGCCCCCCACCCTGCTCAGCCCGCACGTGGCCCTCCCGGAGCCCTGGGTCAGCTGCTGCACGCGGGGCCTTGGGCCCTGGCAGGGAGCAGGAGGCTCACCCAGGTACCGGAGCACGGCTTCCAGGGGCTTCCGTGCCACCTGCTTCAGTACCAGAGGGCTCTGGGAAGCTTCGGGCAGCCGGGCTGTGCCTGCAGGGAAGCCGCGCCGTGAGGGACGGCCAGAGGCAGGGGACCCCAGCCGGCCTGCCGAGCCCCCCACCCCGGGCAGGACGGGGCACTCACACTCGGCCTTGATGGCTGCGCTGTTGATGGGCAGGTGGGGGTGCCGGGCAGCGTGGCCGGGCCGCAGGATCTCTCGGCAGAGCCGCCGGGCGATGCGCGTCAGCTTCGTGGTGTGCAGGTAGAAGGCCTGCCGTGTCTTCATGGCGAACTTGGGGCTGCCACTGCTGCGGGCCGGGATGCCGTGCGGGCTCTGCGGAAGGGGGCAGGCCGCCCCGACACAGTGCGTGAGCGGGGGACCGGGCTGCGCCGGTGGCCAGGGAGGGGGGCCCACTCACCATGTTACTGCGGTTGGGTCCCGGCCTCTCGCCGTCGAGCCGGGTGGGCATTTTCAAGCCACCATATTTCTTCCAATATGTCCAACAAGATGCGCAGAGACGACACTGCATGTTAGGGGGACCCCAAGAATACCACTGGTAAGACTGTGTGGCTACGGACAACAAAGTTGGAAATATACATGTTCTTAAGCAGAACCGGCGATTTCAGAACATCACGAAGGCGCAGCCACCCGCCAGGGATGCCCCGCCCCCGGGGCCCCAACAGTGAGACCGAGGCCACCCCTGCCCTGGGGAGCCCTCCCAGGGTCCCGGGCTGCGCGGGGTGGGGAGGTCAGGCCGGCCAGGCCGTGGCCTCACTTACTGTAGCAGCTCTCGCAGGCCCGGCCGGCCCCGGGGCTCTGGCCTGGCGCCCCTGTGCCGTTCGCCACGCCCGCCTTGATGCTGTTGACGTTGATCTGGTTTGGATTTGGCTTATTGCTTCAGGAACAGAGGAGAATGGAGACATCACTGCAGGGCCCATGACCCGGGGGGATTCTCCCAGCTCTCCCTCCTGCACTCCAGCCCTGACCCAACGGCCCTAGGACTGCAAGGACAGAACTTACTAGTTGGGAATATAGACTTGCTTCAACTTGCTCTCTGCTTCAGCTGCTTTCAAGCGTTTCTTAAAATACAAACAACAAAGGGCAGAGATCAACCGCTGGGCTCCATGCCCCCAGACGACAAGCTGGCCCGGAGCGGGGAGATCACTGTCTCTCCAGGAAGGCGAGCAGCTCAGCAGCCCGCAGTGGTGGGGGGCAGGGGTGTTGATGGAAGTCACCCCAACATCTACAGAGCCCTGAGTGCTGGCTGGGAGGCCACACAGCCACCCTCCTCTGCCCACCCCCACCCACCGGTGCTTGCCCCATTCACCTGCTGGACATATCTGTCCGTCGTCTTCCACATGTAGTAGTATTCGATGATGCTGGTGAGGGACTTCCACGGGAGCTGGGGAAGACGGGGGTGCGTCACACCAGGGGAGGGCAGGGGCGGGGCAGGAGGGGAGTGCAGGGAGGGGCGCACGGCTGGGCACAGCCTCTGCCGCCACTGGGCCCCTCGCAGAAGCATAGGGCAGCACCTCCCCAAAGCCAAGCACGCAAGCACAAGGCCTCGCCTTCTCACCTCCAGGTGGAAGGACACCCTGTGGCCAGGGATCCTTCACAGCTTCCTTTCTCTTACTCTTCTTTCCTTCTATAAAACCTTTGTTTCACTTAGATTAGCGTAGTTTTTTTCTGCACACAGCAGCATTTAAAGCTACGACTTTCCCTGTAGCTGCACCCTTGGCTACTCCAGCATGTCGGACCTGCAGGGCTTCCATCAGGGCTGTGGTATCAAATTTTGTTGGCTCTGAAGTTCTACGTTTTTCTTTTTCAGTCTAGCATTGCAGTTAGAATGTCTTGCCTGTGAAACTGCTGCTACTCTGGTATTTACTGACATTTCTACATAACCAATCCTCTACAAACACGGAAAAAATGTGTTCTGTGGCATGGATCTAGCAGCTCTGCCTTGCCTCCTTGCACACAGAATCCAGAAGCTCATTCCCATGCTGCTGCACGTAGGCTCTCGGGACAGCAGAGGGGACGCCGCGCACCTTCCTGCCTCGCAGCACGTGCGGCTCCTGCACTGGTGAGTGTGGCTCGGCCAGGACTCCGCGCAGCTCTCTGCCCAAGCTCCTGAGCTGGCTCTGCAGCCACACTGGCTTCGTCCTGGCTCCACTTCCCACCCACGTCTTCTGACTTGATCCTGCTCACTCAGTCGGTGTTTTTATTCGATGTTGTCCTTATGGCTGCAGCCCACAGAGGCCCCGCTTGCTCCTCAGCTCCAGCTCTGCCTACCAGCAGATCTGCCCGGGGGCTCGCATTTGCCGGAGCAGCTTGGCTGGTTCCCTCAGGGCCCTTCTGGGATCGGCCTCTGGCCCAGCCCAGGGCTGCCCTGTCTCCGGCATCCCTTCTCTTCCAATGAGTCCTCAGGGGGCCAGGCCTTGCCGCCCACGGCTGCTGTGCTTTCACTGCCTCGGCGGTGCCATCGGACCCCTACCCCTCTGCAGAGGTCACCATCAGACCCCCTGGCCCCTCTGCCTTGCTCTCCCTTTACCTCCAGACGCCACTCTTTGTGGTGCTCACCCGTAAGCTCAGGGGCTAGAAGCCCCCCCCAGGTGGTGTAAATTCTATCTCATGGGACCAGGGATGGGGGGTAGTGCCTGCCTGTAGGCCAGACCCTCGGGGCACAGGCCAGGGACACACACGGAAAGACATGTGGGGAAAACACTGGAAATTATAAATAAGACATGGGGAAGTCCTGACCCCCCTTGGGGTCGATTGGGTGGGGCTGGTCAGGATGACGTTGTTCTAGTTTGCTAATGCTGCCAGAATGCAAAACACCAGAAATGGATTGGCTTTTATAAAAGGGGGTTTATTGGTTACACAGTTACAGTCTTAAGGCCATAAAGTGTCCAAGGTAACACATCAGCAGTCTGGTACCTTCACTGGAGGATGGCCAGTGGTGTCCGGAAAACCTCTGTTAGCTGGGAAGGCACGTGGCTGGCGTCTGCTCCAGAGTTCTGGTTTCAAATGGCTTTCTCCCAGGACGTTCCTCTCTAGGCTGCAGCTCCTCAAAAATGTCACTTTCTGTTTCTCTTGGGGTGTTTGTCCTCTCTCAGCTTCTCCAGAGCAAGAGTCTGCTTTCAATGGCCGTCTTCAAACTGTCTCTCATCTGCAGCTCCTGTGCTTTCTTCAGTGTCCTCCTTGGCTGTAGCTCCTCTTCAAAACATTACTCACAACTGCACTGTGTTCCCTCTGCCTGTCAGCTCATTTATATGGCTCCACTGATCAAGGCCACCTAAATGGGTGGGGCCGCACCTCCATGGAAATTATCTCATTAGAGTCATCACCCACAGCTGGGTGGGGTGCATCTCCAAAGAAACACTCAAAGAAATCTAATCAAAACTGATAACGTCTGCCCACACAAGATTACTTCAAAGATAATGCCATTTGGGGGACACAATACATTCAAACTGGCACATTCTACCCCATCAACGCCAAAATGACATTATCTTTCCATATACAAAATACATTCATCCCATCACAACATCACAAAAACTTAAATCATTTCAAAAACAATAGTTAAGTACAAGACCTCATCAAAATCAATTATAGGCACGGTCAGTCCTAAGGCATAATTTTCCTTTAGCTGTGGATCTGCGAACTTGGAACAACTTATGTGCTTCCAATATACAAAGGAGAGACATTCATAGGATAAACATTCCCAGTGCCATAAGGAGAAAGAATGAGGAAAACAGGGTTAACAGGACCAAAACAGCCTAAAAACTGCAGGACAAACTCCATTAAGATTTCAAAGTCTGAGAGTCATTAATAAAGTGAGGTTGCACCCTTGGGGCTTGAGAGAGCGGGAGTCTAACCCTTCCTAAGGGCCTTTGCGGCAGACCTTTCCTCTCCAAACGCTTGAGTGAGTGCTCCAACATATCCACACACTGGGGAGACCACCTTCTCGGCCCCACCCTCCTCAAACATCGGGGCAGCTCCCGGATTCCCTTCCATCTCCGGGGCACACACTCAAGCCCTTCAGAACAGTGGGGTGGTGGCCAGGCTGTCCCCAGTCCCCTGGGAATGTGCTCCATCCTCTGTGGGGCTTGGGGTGGCAAAACTCTTCCTGAGCATTGAGGCGGAAGGCCCACCCTCAACCTCCAGGGCAAACTCACCCTTTCTATGCATATGGGCCACTCCGTTCTCCCAGCCCAAGACCTCTTGACTCCAGACCTCAACATGGCTCTGTCTTTGAAGAAATTTTTCCTTCAATTTGTTCCTTGTCTGTCTCCTCCAGTCCAGACCAGCAATGGCTCTGTCTATAAAGATCTCACAAAAATTCTGCTGGCTTTGCATGAAGCACACAGGGGTCAAAGCTGTTAGACAGTAGGACTTTCCACAAATCCTTTCTGCTTAACTCCTTTTCCAGTCTTGGCCTGTACTGACATGGCGGCTGGGTTCCATGTTTGGTTACATCCTCACGTTGGGCTGTAGCTTCTGGGGATTCCACCCCCTGGAAGCCTGGAGTTTTCTAAGCCATCAGCTTCTAGTTTCTTTGAACCCAAGAGTTCAGTTCTAAGTTTATCTCTCTCTGCTTGCATTTTACTATAAGCTGCAAGGAGAAGCCAGGGTACATCCTCCACACATAGTCTGGAGATCGCCTCAGCTAAGTATTCCAGGTTGTCGCTTTCAAATTCTTCCTTCTATGTGACACCAGGACTCAATTTTGCCAAATTCTCTGCTACTTTAAAAAAGGATCGTCTTTCTTCCAGTTTGCAACAACATATTCATCATTTCTGTTCAAGCCCTCGTCAGAAGTTATCTTTAGAGTCCGTATTTCCACAGTCTCTTCAAGGCAGTTTAGGCCTTTTCTATCACGCTCCTCACAATTCTTCCAGAATCTTCCCCTTATCCATTTAAAAAGCCACTCCAACATGTTTCGTATTTGCAAACTCAGCAGCAAAGCACCCCACATCTCTGGTACCAAAATCTGTTCTAGTTTGTTAATGCTGCCGGAATGCAAAACACCAGAGATGGATTGGCTTTTATAAAAGGGGGTTTATTTGGTTACACAGTTACAGTCTTAAGGCCATAAAATGTCTGAGGTAACCCACCAGCAATCGGGTACCTTCACTGGCCAATGGTGTCCGGAAAACCTCTGTTAGCTGGGAAGGCACATGGCTGGCGTCTGCTCCAAGTTCTGGTTTCCAAATGGCTTTCTCCCAGGACGTTCCTCTCCAGGCTTCAGCTTCTCTCCAAAATGTCACTCTTAGTTGCTCTTGGGGTGTTTGTCCTCTCTTAGCTTCTCTGGAGCAAAAGTCGGCTTTCAAAGGCCATCTCTAAAATGTCTCTGTAAGCTGCAGCTCCTCTCTCAGCTCCTGTGCGTTCTTCAAAGTGTCCCTCTTGGCTGTAGCTCCTCTTCAAAATGTCACTCACAGCTGCACTGAGTTCCCTCTGCCCGTCAGCTCACTTACATGGCTCTACCAATCAAGGCCCAGCCTGAATGGGTGGGGCCGCGCCTTCATGGAAATATCCAATCAGTCATCACCCACAGTTGGGTGGGGCACATTCCAAAGAAACACTCGAAGAATTACAATCTAATCAACACTGATAACGTCTGCCCACACAAGATTACATCAAAGATAATGGCGTTTGGGGGACACAATACATTCAAAGTGGCACAGCTGTTATTGGGCAGAGCAGGTCCCTGAGCCACCAGGACAGGTGCCCTTAGGAGGAAAGGATGGACAGACACGGGAGACAAGGACAGTCGGCCAACGCCAGGAGCTGGAAGAGGCGAGAACTTCCCTATAGCTCTCGGGGGACCCAGGCTGCCGACAGCTTTGTCTCGGGCTTTGGGCTTCCAGAACAGGAGGGGACAGATCCCTGCTGCTCTACGGCACCAGCGTATGGTCCTTCGTCACGGCCACCCAGGAAACTCAGACGGGGGGTCTTGGTGAGGCCCCTCCGGCTGACCCTCCAGCTCGCCACGCAGGGCAGCACGATGGCGGGCCGGGAAGGAAAGGGGTGCCCTGGGGGGAGCGGCTCGGGAGGGCGGGGTCAGGCAGGGTCCCGGGGACCTGGGCTGCGCCCCTGGCACCAGGACTGGCGTGACCACCTGCTGCCCACCCGCCCAGCTCACGCC
>PVKY010005280.1:0-17704 GCA_004027775.1 Bradypus variegatus
AAAAATGTAGCTTATGAGGGGTGACAATGGGATTGGGAAAGCCATATGGACCACACTCCCCTTTGTCCAGTGTGTGGATGAATGAGTAGAAAAATGGGGGCAAAAAGAATAAAAGGGGGTACCCAGTGTTCTTTTTTACTTTAATTGTTCTTTTTCACTTTAATTTTTATTCTTATTATTTTTGTGTGTGTGGTAATGAAAATGTTCAAAAATTAATTTTAGTGAGGAACGCACAACTATATAATGGTACTGTGAACAACTGATTGTATGCTTTGTATGACTGCATGGTACGTGAATATATCTCAAAATTGAATTAAAAAAACATATAACAATTTAGACTTATAATGTAACTATTTTTAATGCTTACCATTCATTCTTTCATGCAGTTTCCTCACTAGTCTTGCATTTTTTTAATTCATGCTTTCTGTTGGCTGCAGTACATCATTTAGCAAAATTTTCAGGGGCAGTACTTGGGTGTATACTTTCTCAACCCCTGCATATCTGAGAATGTCTTCTACTTGTCTTCGTACAGTAGTGATAATTGACATGGTATATGATTTTTCACTCAAAATCATTTTCCCTTAAAACTCTCTATATATTGTTCCAGTCTTCTTGCACTTAGTGTTACAAGAGAAAAATCTAGGTTCAGCCTGATTTTTGCTCCCTTATAGGTAACATGTTTTCTCTGTCTGGATATTTGTAGAATTTTTTATTTATCCTCGAAATTAAATCTTGATTTCTTTTCTCTTTTTCTCTGCATTCCTTGAGAATTTCTCGTTTTGGATTTACTTTAGTAACTTGATTTTGTGCCAGATCCAATTTGCTCATTCCTATAGGGTCCTTCGTAATTTTGATTTTAAGAATCTTACTTGTTCTGTCTTCAAGCTGCATGACATTCCTTGTGAGCTCTGACAGTGGCCTCTGGTGCCTGTTCCTCTTTAAGCTCATAATCAGTAAGAAACACTCATCATATATTACAGCTTCTGTTTCCACCACTGTATCCATTTCAAGAGGTGTTTTCTGGAGTATTACCACCTTGCAACAGCTCCCTGTAGCAACTGGGACCCAGTATTTCTTAAGGACCTCTTCGAAGCACAGAAAGAAAACTCTCTACCTTTTTTGTTTTTTATCTTGTTATATTTTTGTACATTGTATGTCCAAAACCATAGATTTATCATTACCCTTTATGCTTTTGCCTTTTAGCACCTGTAGGAAGTAAGAAGTGGCATTATATACCAAACAATAGAGTACAACAATATTGGAATTGATAATTACCCAAATGCTACCTTTACCCCAGGTCTTTATTTCTTTACGCTGCTTTGAGCCTCTGTCTAGTGTCCTTTCCTTTCAGCCTGAAGAGCTCCTTTTAGCAGTGCCGGTAGGGTAGTCTAGCAGTGATAACTCCCTCAGCTTTTGTTTATCTGGGAATGTCTTAATTTTTCCCTCATATTTGAAGAGAGTCTTGCCGGATATGAAATTCTTGGCTGGCACTTGTTTTCCTTCAGCACATTTAAGTATTTGAACGCACTGCCGCCTTGTCTCCATGGTTTCTGCTGAGAAATCAGCCCTCAGTCTAAGTGGGGCTCCCTTGTATGTAGCGCGTTGCTTTTTTCACAGTTTTCAGAACTCTTGCCTTGTCCTTTACCTTCGATATTGTGATCAGTATATGACGGTGTAGTTTTCTTCATGTTTATCTTGTTTGGTGTTCTCTGAGCTTCTTGGATGAGTTACGTCTTTTGTAAGGTTGGGAAGTTATGTTGTTATTTCTTTGAATATTCCTTTTGTTCCTTCTGCCCCTTTCTCTCTTTCTTCTCCTTTGGGGGCCCCCGTATGCATATATTGGTGTGCTTGATAGTGTTCCAGAGGTCTCTTAGGCTATTTTCACTTTTTATAGTTCTTTTTTCTTTCTGCTCCTCAGTCTTGTCTTTGAGTTTGCTGATTTTCTCTTCTGCCAGCTCTGATCTGCTGTTGAAACCCTCCTGGGAATTTTTCATTTCAGTTACTGTGGTTGTCAGCTCCATTAGTTCTGTTTGGTTCCTTTTTAAAGTTTCTATCTCTTTTTTGAGATTTTCATAGTGTTCATTCATTGTTTTCCTGATACCCTTCAGTTCTTTCTCTGTATTGTCCTTCATATCCTTGAGCATTTTTTTTGTAATTCAGTTTTATTGAGATGTATTTATATACCATACAATCATCCAAAGTGTACAATCAGTTGTTCACTGTGCCATCAATTTTTGAACATTTTCATTACTCAAAATAAATAAATAAATAAATAAAAATAAAAGTAAAAATGAACACCCAGAACATCCCTTCCCCCCTGATCATTCATTTAATTGTTGTCCCTGTTTTTCTACTCATCTGTCCATACACTGGATAAAGGGAGTGTGGGCCACACGGTTTTCACAATCACAGTCACACCATGTAAGCTGCATAGTTATACACCCGGGTATTTCCTTTTAGCTGTTCTAATACACTGAAAACTAAAGGGATATCCGTATAATGCATAAGCAGAACCTCCAGAATGAGCTCTCGACTCCATTTGAAGTCTCCCAGCCACAAAAACTTGATTTTGTTTCATTTCTCTTCCCCGTTTTGGTCCAAGAAGGCTTTCTCAGTCCCACGATGCCACGGCCAGGCTCTTCCCTGGTAGTCATGTCCCCCATAGGGGAGAGGGAGTGAGTTTACCTGTAGAGTTGGCTTAGGGGGAGAGAGACACACACCACATCTGGGCAACAAAGAGGTTCTCTGGGGGTGACTTAGGCACAATTATAAGCAGGTTTAGCCTCTCTTTTGCGGGAATGAGCTTCATAAGGGCAAGCCCTAAGATTGAGGGCTCAGCCTTCTAAATTGGTAGTCCCCAATGCTTGTGAGAATTTCAGTAGTTCCCCAGGTGGAGAAGTTTAGTATTTTCACATTTTTCCCCCAGTCTTTCAAGGGGGCTTTGCAAATACATCTTTATTCTCTGCCACATTTCTCTGGAATATATCAGGGCTTCACACTAACCTGTACAAACCAAGCAGATTTCACTTCCTATTCAAAATTCCATGTAATTACTGTGTTTGAATAAACTGACCATACAATTTACATTATATAATGTGCTACAGAAAATATAATAGATTCTGCACCAAATAAACATCTCTTCCTTTGGTCTTACATAGAAGTTGAAGTTTTAAAACGCTGTCTTGAGCATATTTAAGATTTTTTTTTTTATAGTCTTTGGTCTGCCCACATTCTGGTCTTCTTTGTTAGTGTTTTCTGGACTTTCATCCTCTTCCTTTGGATGGGCCATCAATTCCTGTTTCTTTGTCTTGTACACTTGTACACTGCACATTTTAATATTTTAAAATGTTAACTCCAGGATTTATTCTGAGATGTCTGTTCCTTGGTTTTGTAACCAGCTGCTGATACTAGAGATTTTCTTGAGCTTCAGTCTTCTTTTCAGGAAGATCTGCCCAAGGTGAATGCAGTGTGAGGGTTTCCCTGTCTTTCTGGACCTGTTTCTTGTCCTGTTTTTGGTTGTTAGTTGTTTGGGAGTTCCCCTGTTTACAGGAGTTTGCCTGCTCTACATCTCCTGTCTGGGATGTTTAAAGCAGGCAAGCCTTTGCCCAACCGGTCTGCCTCTGTAGTTTCTTACAGTTCTTTCATTGTCTCAAGCTGCATTCACCTGGAGGGCAAACTCTGGGAGTGGCCATGCCAAAGAGGAGTTTCCCAAGTCAGTCTTTCCCCTCTGAAACAGGGCCAGGGACCCAGAAAGGTGGTGCAGACCAGCTCCAAACTTGCCTGCGGTGAGGATTAGGAAGGGCACTGACTCTCCTTCCGTGGCTTGCCAAGGCTGAGCTTTCTGGCCCTGCCCAGCCAGTGGAGCCCAGCAGAGGCCCAGTGTGTGAAGTCTCCTAAGCCGCCTTTGTCTGTGACACGTGGGGTCAGTGGCCACCCTCAGAGGTGGGCCCCCAGGGGTCTGCCATGAGACCGGCTGTGCCCAATCCAGGTCTTAGGGAGGAGGGTTTTCTATGTCCCTTTCTGTCACCAGTGAGCTAGGCAGGGTCCAGATGCCTGGTGGCCTTTTGCAAGCATGGAGGAAGGGTACTAAGAACTGCTGAGCAGAGAGAACGCTCTACTGGTCTTCACCGTAGCTTATCCGCCTCTTTCTCCCGCTCTTCCCTGGATGCTGTAGTGTTCTGCTGGGCTCTGGAGTTTCAAAACAGTTTCAGACAGTTCCTGCCTGTTCAATATTTGTTCTGGTGGAGGGACTGAGTCTTGGGGTTTCCTACTCCACCAGCTTCCTACGGTCTTAATTTATTTTTAAAATATTCATAACATCAAAATATTTTTAACTGTTAACTGGACACTTCTTTAATATTAAGTACATTGACAACACTGTGTAACTTTCACCACTGTCTATTTTCAGGCTATTTTCGTCATCCCAAACTCACTTCCTAAAGACTGCTACTTCCCCTTCCCCCCACCCCTGGTAGCCCCTCTTCCACTTTCAGTCTGTGAATTTGCTTCTTCTAGGTAGTTCATAGAAGAGAAATCATGCAAGATTTGCCGTTTTGTGCCTGGCTTATTTTTTTCAACATGGTGTGTCCAACGTGCATCCACGTTGTAGCAAGGACGTGCACTCCAGTTCTGTTTACGACTGAGCAATAATTCACTGTGTGGAGACACCGCATTTTGTACAGTTTTCTTCCTTCTACTAACTTTGGGTTTAGTCTTGCTCTTCTTTTTCTAGTTTCTTTAGTTGTGAAGTTCAGTTATTGCTTTGGGATCTTCTTTTTTAATGTGGGCATTTAGAGCTATGAATTTCCCTCTGAGCACTGCCGTCACTGCATCCCATAAGTTCTGGTTTGCTGTGTTTTCATTTTCATTAAACTCATGATATTTCCTAACTTCCTTTGTGACTTCTTCCTTGACCCATTGGTTGTTTAATAGTATGTTGGTTAATTTTCACGTATTTGTAAATTTTCCAGTTTTCCTCTAGATTTCTAGCTCTGCTCTGTTGTGGTCTAAGATATTTTGTATGATTTCATGATTTTTAAGTTTAAGATTTGATCCACGGCTTACCCTGTGGGCTACCCTGGAGAATGTTCCGCATGCACTCCTGAAGACTGAATCCTGTTGTTGGCTGGACGCTCTGTACCTGTCCACTGGGTACAGCTGGCTGATGATGTTCTGGTCCTCGGTTTCCTTACTGATACTGCTTAGGTGTTCTGTCAATTATGGAAACAGGTGTATGGAAGTCTTTTTTTTTTTTGTAGAAATCTTTCCTTTCAGTTCTGTCCAATTTTGCTCTGTACATTTTTGGGCTCTGTTACGAGGTGCATGCGTGTTTATAATTTTTATGTGTTCTTGCTGGATTGAACCATTTCTCAATATATAATATCCTTTGTCTCTTGTAATCTTTTTTGACTTAAAGACTGTTTTGTCTGACAATAATGAAGCCCTCAGAGCTGGCCCCCACCAGTCTGAAGTGGCTGATCAAAAGTTGTGATCAGTGATCAGACCACGCTTCCTGGGATACTGGAGCTCCAGGTCCCTGTCACCCACCCGGGCACCAGCAGCACTGGGAGCCAGGGCTGTAGCCCCCACTGCGCCTGCCACGGGTCTGGGGGATGGGAGGTGGCAGCTGCAGAGACGGTGAGAGTCACTGATACTTTTCACAGTTCCCAGCCTCGTCCTCCTGCTCTTCCCTGGGTGCTGCAAGTGTGCCCTGGACCCCAGGTTCCAAAGGAGCTGGTTCAGTCGGTTCCTGCCAGGTCAACAGTTGTTTTGGTGGAGGAACAGATTCCCAGAGTGTCCTACTCTGCTGTCTTCCCACAGTCCTGTCTACAGATAGATGGTTTTGAATGTATTTGTATTTGAAGTCAATATTATTTATTGTTTATTGCTGTAAATCAGTGTTAAGTTTTGTCACGGGAAGCTGCATGGCTGGCTGAGCATCTGCCCTGAACGTGGCGGCTGCTGCTCGCTGGCACCTCGCCCCTGGGCATGTGCGTGGTCCTTGGTAGCCACCTGCACCTTGAGGCGCTCTGGAGCCAACCTCCTGCAGCCCCACTTTCTTCCCTCCTGTTCCGGTTTGCTAATGCTGCCTTTTCGCAAAACACGAGAAAATGGATTGGCTTTTATAAAGAGGGTTTATTTGGTTACAAAGTTATGGTCTTAAGGCCATAAAGTGTCCAGTGTAAGGGGGCAGCTTCACTGGAGGATGGCCACTGGTGTCCGGAAAACCTCTGTTGGATGGGAAGGCACGTGGCTGGTGTCTGCTTGCTCCCGGGTTACGTTTCAAAATGGCTTTCTCCAAAATGTTGCTTTTGGGGCATTTTGTCCTCTCTTAGCTGCAGCTCTTCTTGAAAATGTCACTTTCAGTTGCTCTCAGCTCTCTGTGTGTTCTTCCAAGTGCCCCTCGAGGCTGTAGCAAGCTGATTCCTTCTGTCTGAGTTTATATAGGGCTCCAGTAAACTAATCAAGGCCCACGCTGAATGGGCAGGGCCACATGTCCCTGGAAATTATCCAGTCACTTTTCACCTACAGTTGGGTGGGTCGCATCTCCATGGAAACACTCAGTCAAAAATTACAATCTAATCAACACTAATAGGTCTTCCCACACAAGATTGCATCCAAGATAATGGCGCTTTGGGGGACATAATACATTCAAACTGGCACGCCTCCTGTCCGTGTATGCCTTCTCGCCTCACCGCCACCCCTCCTTCCCCTCATGCTCTCCCCGGACGACCCTGCTTCCTGTTTTATTCAGAAAATAGCCAACAAAACGAGAGTTGATATAAGTCACCCCCCCACACACACACACTCCCAGCCTCTGCATCTTGCCTGGCCACGGTCAGCCCAGCTCAGCCCCCGAGAAGGCCCTCGGGTCTCTCTACCCACTCAGGTGGGTGTGGGGACCCAGTGAATGCCCCTCCTGCCCCAGCAGAGCCCCTCATGGCTGGGACCCCCTCTGGTCACTTGGTCACCACCCGTGTTTCTGCTCCCTTCACCCTCGTCCACCCTCTGCCCCGTGCCTCTTGCAGCGTCTGCCGGCCAGCGTTGGCCCTTCCACACCGGCTCGGGTCAGGGTCTGTGACCTGCCTGCGGCTGAGCTTGCTCGTGACCTCGGTCCCCGGTAGTGCCCCCACCTTTGCTCCCAGTTCACCCTCCCAGGCCCCACTGCCTCCTCTCTGCATCCCCCAGCCCCACTCTGAGCCCACGGGGGACCAGCTCTCCCCTTGATGTGTACCTGCTCCCCGGCGGGTTCACCCGCGTCATCGATCCCAAACCAAGTCCGTGTTCTGGCCGTTGCAGAGGCCTTGCTGGGGCCCTGTTTGCCTCTGAACTGCAGATTTGAACATCCTGCTGCTTTCCTGAAGTCTCCATTTGGATGCCTAATACCCTTTCAGATTTCTCCCAGTGGCTGCCTCAGCCAGGGCGGCTCCAGGGAACCCCCGGGCAGCCCACACACCCGCAGGCCCCGCTGCCCTGTTCAGGTCAGCCAGCAGTTAGCCTGGTAACTTAGTCCAATCCTTAGTAAAATTCACGGGCTTTAAAAAAACTTAAGTCTGAGATTGGAGAAAAGTGAGCAGTAGTTAACTTTTTGGTTTTGAATTTGCGATCAGGTTTGAAGAGCAGCTTCAGCAGTGGTTGTCTGCGGACTCGGAAGCACTCACAGACCCCACTTCCCTTCTCCACTGCCTGCCACAGACTCTCCAGCCCGCGGTGAGGACGTCTGCAGCTGAGAGCCCTCAGGTCCGAGAGCACATTCAGCCCTTATGTTAGAGTTAAAGGCACATTGGCTGGGGGGGGGGTCACATCTCAGTTCATTGTAGAAGTTAGTAGCTTAAGTTAGGCCTTTTCTTAATCTCACTGTGTTACCAAGGCCCAACCAGTCCTGAGTTTCTGCTTGAGAAATGAATGAAGAATGGGCTCGAAACATGCATTTGGGACTAGAAAAACCCATAACCACGTGCTGGTGGGTGTAAGGGTAGAGGTGTGATGGCAGCTTCCTTTTGGGGAGCCTGGGCGTCTGTCCAGGCTGCCCTGTGGGGAGCCCGTGTCCCCAGTTTAGAATGACAAGGGCGAGCTCACGGGAGTCCGGGGCCTCCCCCAAGGTCTGGCAGCTGTGGGGCAGAGCTGCTTTTCCAAGCCACACCCAACTGCTGCAAAACAAGGGCTTCCACCTCCCCGTTCTTCCTTCAGGGGAAGAAGCAGCAAAGCAGTTTTTGTTACAGGTACATGCCCGGGACCGGATAGAACGTTTGCTGCTGGACTGGCTTTGGGAAGTCCCTCAATAGAGAGAAAGGCATTTAAGATGACATGCCATTTCCATCTGTCAGTTTGCAAATACCTTAGGAATATTCATACCCCATGACTTAGTATTTCTGCCCTAAAGAAATCATCAGATAGTCACAAAAATTAGTGTTTACAGATGTTCAGTATAACATTAACTATACCACAGAGAGATGGAGACACTCAATATCCGAAAATGGGAGTCTGGTTAAACAAGTACAACATGTTTATGTGTGGAGCGGTAGCGGCATCGACAACCGTGTTGTGTGGAGACAGCCGACCCCGGAAGTGGTTCGTGTTAGCAGAACACGGGCACCCTCCTAGGCCGGGCGACTGCACGCACAAGCTTTGGAGCCAGAAGGGGGTGTGGTGGGGGCCATGGCCGGGCCCCGTGCCTTCACTGCAAATAGCCCCTTTCTATCTTTAGTCATTTAAAAAAATTCTTTTAATCCAAACAGCATGAAACGACAGGGGAGCAGCCACAGCCAGCTGAGGCCACAGGAACATCCCTGAGTGAGCGGCTGAAGCACCTACAAAGGCTGATCCGGAGCTCGAGGGAGGAGGAAGTTGCCTCCGAGCTCCGTCTCTCTGTGCTGCTGGACATGGTGGACATGTGAGCAGCGGCCGCGGGAGGGCGGCCTGTCCAGAGGAGGCTCTGCTCTCACTCACGCAGAATAATGTTACTCTCAGATGCTTGAATCACTGTTGGAGATGCAATTAGTAATCATGCAAATAAACCACTTGAATGTCCAGCGAGGGCTTCCCCGGTTTCAGAGTGGGAGGCTGCGCACCCTGCTTCGTGCACGTCCTCGCTGTCCTGCCCTGCCCTGCCCTGCCCAGCACCGGGCGTGAGAGGTGCAGCTCGAGTCCCTGAGGTGATGCAGGTGCCCTGCCCCAGGCCCACCCGTGCACATCCGGGACGGTGGGCGTGAGCTCCTGTGGGGACACGAGCACGCGGGCCCGGGCCGGCAGGATGGGCCACAAGATCTCACCCAGGTGCGCTGGGAGCAGGTGGTAGAGGGTCAGGTAGAGAAGTAACGTGGTCACGTTTTCTCTTAAAAGTGGCCTATGGGGAGGGTCAGCAAGGTGAGGCAGGGCACCTCGCAAAGAGGATGCTGCAGCCATCTGAGTGAAGAGAGGAAGGTTGTAACCCCGAGATTGCCAGCACGTGGTGGGAGAGGGAGGGTAGATGTGAGCCACATACAGAAAGAGGTATTAATAGGACTTGGTGGTGTGAATATGGCCATTGTTCCAGTTGGCTAGAGCTGCTGTTATGCAAAACACCAGAAATGGACTGGCTTTTACAAAGGGGTTTTATTTGATAACAAATTTACAGTCTGAAGGCCATAAATGTGTCTAGACTAAGGCATGAATAAGAGGACACCTTCACTGAGGAAGGCTGATGGCGTCTGGAACACCTCTGTCAGCTGGGAAGGCACGTGGCTGGCGTCTGCTGGTCCTTTGCTCCTGGGTTGTGTTTCAGAATGTCTGTCTCCAGAATGTCTCTGGGCATCTGTCTTGGTTCCTCTCTCTTAGCTCCTGTGAGTCCTTGCTTCTTTTCCCCAGGACATTTCTCTCTAAGTGTCTGGGGGTCCACTTGTAGCTTCTCTGGGGCAAGCTCTGAGCTTCCTCCCTTAGCTTAGCATCTCCAAACGTCCTGTCTGCGTCTCCAAGCATCTTGAAGTGTCTTGAAGTGTCGCAAGCATCTGGGTCTGTCGGCTCTTAGCTGTCTTAAATACTCCACGGTGCTAATCAAGACCCATCCTGAATGGGTGGGATAACACCTGCATGGAAGTAATTTAATCAGAGTTCTCACCCACATTTGAGTGGGTCACATCTCCATGGAAACATTGAATCAAAAGGTCACACCCTAATCAAGACTAATGGGCCTGGCCCCACGATTGCATTCAAGAACATGGCTTTTCCAGGGTCCACAACAGGTTCAAACTGGCACAGCCATCAGTCTTTTTTTTTTATTCATTATATTGAGATATATTCAGATACCATGCAGTCATACAAAACAAATCGTACATTCGATTTGTTCACAGTACCATTACATAGTTGTGCATTCATCACCAAAATCAATCCCTGACACCTTCATTACCACACACACAAAAATAACAAGAATAATAATTAAAGTGAAAAGGAGCAATTAAAGAACACTGGGTGCCTTTGTTTGTTTGTTTGTTTGTTTCCTTCCCCCATTTTTCTACTCATCCATCCATAGACTAGACAAAGGGGAATGTGGTCCTTACGGCTTTCCCAATCCCAGCCATCAGTCTTAAATTGGCAGTCAACATCTCCTGACTGTAATCTTAAATTTCCTCAGACTCTCTGGGAAAAATATTTATTCTTCTCGTCTTCAAACCTCCAAAAGTGTTAGATGATTTCACGGAGGAAACAGAAGCACTAAGAAGGGAATTTGGCTCGCCACCATCAAATCCACCAAACAATCCCTGCTTCCTAGAAACAAACACTACTCAACTTTCAGGCATTTCCTCAGTGAGTAACTTCATGTTTATCGATAGAGACTCACATACTATCTCTTAATCATAGTGTCAGCCATGATCACCAGTTTCCTCGGTGGCTGACGAGGAGTTAGCCACCTGCCCATTCGCTCCCATCCTTCTTCTGTCTCCCAAAACCGTTCACACCAATGTTGGCTTAAATCCGCACTGAGCTCCGTCCTCGTCTGTAATTACCTGTCCTTTACGTACCATGTCTGAGTGCTCCTGGAGCGAATAACTGCCCTGCTTTTCCATTTGCTTACTTTTCTGTGTCCCTGTCACTGCCTCAGCCGGACACTGCATGGCCATGTGCACTGACAGTGCCGGCTCCTTTTCTTGGAGGTGACCCTCCGGCCCCAGCTCCCGCCCTGTCTTCCTGCCTCTCCTTGGCTCTGCCGCTCCCTTGGTCTGCGGCTCCACTGCCGTTCTGGGGCTTCCTTCCTTCATCGCCAGCCCGTGAGTCCCTTGGTCTCAGACACCCCCCACCCACCCATTTCCTGATTCTGAGTCCCTTCTCCCTGGTTTTGCTTTTTCATTTGATGGCGGCCACGCTCTGGGAGCCTTCTGAGCTCGTGTATCTAAGTGTCTTTATGAAGCCCTAGGTTTGATTCATCACGTGAATGGGTGTAGAATTTTAGATTGGAAATGATTCCTGGGTTTTTTTTGTTTTTTTCTTTCATTTTCTGTAAGTTTAGAAGATCATCTCTATCCCTGGTTGTTCCGGTTTGCTGATGCTGTCATTTTGCAAAACACCAGAAATGGATGGGCTTTTATAAAGGGGGTTTATTTGGTTACAGAGTTACATTCTTAAGGCCATAAAGTGTCCAAGGAAGGCATCAACAATCGGGTACCTTCACTGGAGGATGGCCAATGGTGTCCGGAAAACCTGTTAGCTCAGAAGGCACTTGGCTGGCGGTTGCTTGCCCGGTTGTGTTTCAAAACAGTGTTCTCCAAAATATTGCTCTTGGGGCGTTTTGTCCTCTCTTAGATGCACCTCCTCTTCAAAATGTCACTCTTCAGTTGCTCTGAGGTCCCTGTTTCTGAGCTCTTTTTATAGGACTCCAGTGAAGTGATCAAGACCCATGCTGAATGGCGGGGCCACATTTCCATGGAAACATGCAATCAAGAGGTCACACCCTAATCAGTGGTGTCACTTGCAGTTGGGTGGGTCCCATCTCAATGGAAACACTCAATCAGAAGGTTCCAACCTAATCCACACTAGTACATCTGTCCCCACAAGATTGCATGAAAGAATATGGCTCTTTCTGGGGGACATAATATATACAAACCAACACACAGGTGTTTTCAAATTTCACAGTAATACACTTGATGTGGGTCTCTCCCATTCCCCATATATTGTGCTGGACACTTAGTGGTTGGTGTTTTTGTTTTGTTTTGTTTTGTTTTGCAGTTATTGCTCTGTAACAAACTACCTCAAACTTAGCTCAGAACAACCGCATTTTATTAAGGTCATCGAATCTGGGCTCCTGAATGCGGGCAAGTCTTAGCTGATCTCTCGGACAGTTGCACATGGCTGTCCGCTGGAGCTGCCGTCATCTGAAGGCGGTGCTGGGCTGCGTGCCGAGCTGGCTCGCTTCCCGCTGGTGCCTGGGGCTCGCTGGGCATTCACCTGGGGGGCTGGGTAAGGCCTCTTCGTGTCGCTTGCTTCCTCACAGCCAGTGTGCAGAATGCAAGCTGAATTGTCGTTCATGCACGAGCCTCACAATTCGTGCAGCGCCACTTCTGCATTCTGTTAGTTACAAGCAGCTCATGTGCCTGCCCAGATTCGGGGGAGGGGCCGCGTAGCCCATTTCTCAGCAGGAGGAGCATTAGGGTCCTAGAAAAGCACATGGTGAGGGGGATGATGTGGGCTTCTTTGGAGAACAATCTGCAACACTACTTCAATTTTTATCAGTCATTATCCATCAATCCTGGGAATTTTTTAAAATTATTTAATATTTTCTTCTAATATTCAGATATTTGACCACCTAGATTGATTCTCTAATTTTCCTTTCTCCAATTTTTGATATCCTTATCTCTTAGTCCTACTTTATGGGAGAATTTCTCTTTTATCTTCCAGTTTTAGTGATTTGTACAGTCTCTGCTACCATATTTTAAACTTCTAAGTCTTTTTTCTAAGTGTTTCCTACTTAGGGTGTGCTTTTATATTCATCATTGAGTAAGCATTTATTGAGTATTTACTCTGTGCCAGGTGTCATTCCAGGTGCGGCAATGAACAGAACAAATTCCAGCCCTCATGGAGCTTATATTGAGTGGGGAGAAAGGCAGTACCCAAGATGTCTTAGTTTGCCAGGCTGCTATGACAAATGCAGCACAGTGGGCTGGCATAAACCACAGGCTTTATTTCTTATGTTTTTATTTAAATTCAGTTTTATTGAAATATACTCACATACCATATAATCATCCGTGGTGTACAACTAACTGTTCACAGCACTATCTTATAGTTATGCATTCATCACCGCAATCTATTTTTGCACATTTTCCTTACATCAGAAAGAATGAGCATAAGAATAAAAAATAAAAGTAAAAAAGAACACCCAAATCATACCCCCATCCCACCGTACTTTTCATTTAGTTTTTGTCCCCATTTTTCTACTCATCCGTCCATACACTGGATAAAGGGAGTGCGATCCACAGGGCTTTCACAATCACACCGTCACCCCTTGTAAGCTACATTGTTACACAATTGTCTTCAAGAGTCAAGGCTACTGGGTTGGGGTTTGACAGTTTCAGGTATTTACTTCTAGCTATTCCAATACATTAAAATCTAAAAAGGGTTATCTGTACAGTGCATAAGAATGTCCACCAGAGTGATCTCTCGACTCCATTTGAAATCTTGCAGCCACTGAAACTATTGTTTCATTTCACTTCCCCCTTTTGGTCAAGATGTTCTCAATCCCACGATGTTGGATCCAGATTCATCCCCGGGAGTCATATCCCACGTTGCCAGGGAGATTTACATCCCTGGGAGTCAGGTCCCACAGTGGGGAGGGCAGTGAGATCACCTGCCAAGGTTGCTTAGTTAAAGAGAGAGGCCACATCTGAGCAACAAAGAGGCACTCGGGGGGAGACTCTTAGGCACAATCATACGCAGGTTTAGCCTCTCCTTTGCAGTAACAAGTTTCATAAGGGCAAGTCCCATGATACAGGGCTCAGCACATCAAACTGTCAGTCCTCAATGTGACAACATCAACAATCCAGGTGAGGAAGCCCAACACCTCTGCTTTTCCCCCCAGCTGCTCAGGGGGGCCCTGCGTATATTTATTCTTGTCCAAATTACTTTGGGATGTGTCACTATTTCACTCTAATCTATATAAACCTATTGTATCTCACTTCCTATTCAAAGTTCCACGTAATTGTGGTGTTTGAACAAACTGACAGTAGAAGTTACATTGTTTAGAAAATACAGATCCTGCACTAAATAAACCTCTTCCCTGGTCTCTCATGGAAGTTGAAGTTGTAACACAGAATCAGTTTCAACCTTCACCCTTTGGCCCGATTTGCCATCGTCTTAGGCAGATCTGTTTCATTCATGTCTCTAATTAAAGTCGGGGCTCTTCATTAGCTTTTTTTTTTTTTTTAACAGTTGCTGCACGCACTGATACCAACATTCATATCTGCCGAGCTCTAGCTCTGAGTCTCAGGTGACTCACAGACACCCAAAGTTCCAGTGTCTCATGGTTTTGAGGGCTCGAAGTCCAGCACCAAGGCCCGGCAGGCTGTGCCTTCTCCTCGGAGTCGGCTGCGTTCTGGTGTGAGCTGGCACAGCCGTCCGGGCTCCTGGGCTGGCGTTCTCTGCTCCTCGGGTTCACTGACTTCTGGCTTACTCCATGCCTTTCTCTGACTGATGGTATCTGAATTTCCTCTCTAGAAGGCCAGTGGTATTACGGATTAAGGCCTACCCTGATTCAGTTTGACCACCCCTAAGTTGGCCCTTGGAAGATCCTCCTCACAAATGAGCACACACCTTAACCGGTCATGCATCTTCAAAGGGTCCTATTTACAAATGGGCTCAATCCCACAGAAATAAGGATTAAGACCCTGTCTTTTGTTGGGGTACGTGATTCAATCCATCATATAATATAAATACATGAAATATTCGCTAAGCCCATGGGTGATGAGCACAGAGGAAAATGAAGAGGGAGGGAAGGTGGTGTCACCGGTTGTTTCACGAGTTCAACACCCTGTCTTGTGATGACATGGTTCTGTCAGTGTTCTCTTCCACACCTCACATCATCACCACTTCTCAGAAGAGCCTTTTTTCTGTGCTTTTTTTCCCTGAAATGTCTGGCCTACGTTGAAGACCTAGCTCTGAGGAGCTTGCTGGAAGCTGTGATCTGCCTGCCTGCTGAGGGCTTCTCTGCTTTTCCACTGGGACCAGCCCAGTTGCCCCCAGGGAACCCTCCCCATCGCTGAAGCCTCGGACCGACGGGCTCCGCCCAAGCGTGGACCCTCACGCAGCCCCTCAGCTTCCAGGTGCCCCCGGCTGTGCCTCCGGTTGCCTTCCCACCTGCTCTGACTCAACTGCTCCATGTTCCTTTTGCCCAGGTATGGGAAGGCATCCCAGGTCATGCTGTGCCACACACACACTCCACCAATTCTTCCAGTTCCTGAGCCTTCTTGGGGTTTGCTGGCAACAATTACCTCCTCGTCACCTACACAAGGCTTTAGCTTTCTCTGGCTTGCCGAGTCACTGGTCATCAGTCTTCCATCCATTCCCAGGTTTTCTTGTTTTGTTGGCATCTCATTTACCAGTCTCCTCCCCACCCCCCAATTCTAGGTGTGTTTCTGTCTCGTCTACTACATTATGACATGGGGAGGGATCGACTGGGAATGGATGTTGACACTTGTGCTCAGTCTACCATGTTTAACTGGAAATCCACACACACCCCTTTTTTTACATCTGCCATTGAGCTTTTCTTCCCAGTGTCATGACCGAGCATCCTGAAAACAGGTGACTCCCAAATCCTTGACTTCTCCCCTGCACTGCACCCTACTCGGTGCCTCCACTCGAGCATCTGAGAGGCACCTGTCTCTAACGCATCGCCATTGTAACGAGCTCTCCCCCCAAACATGTCAGTAACTGACACCACCACGTGCTGCACGATACGGCCCCTGCTCCAGCAAGGACTGACCCGGCCCTCCCTCGCCCAGTGACTCCCTGGAAGCAGGCTGAGCTGTGGCTGCTGTAACCTGCACACTGCCCGCCCCGAGTGCATCTTGTTTTAAGAAAAGAGCACACGCCAAAGTGTTTTCCCCTAACTTACACACCAGCCCCTGGTACTTAGCCCCCTTTGTAGCTCAGCCACAGGCGTGGACATTCCCGAGAACTTCTTGCCCCCTTAATGTCCATCCTGGGGTAGCTGCAGCTCTGTGAGCATAAGTTCCCCTAATAAATAAACGCTTAAGGACAGATGACCCTGGTGTTCAGCGCCTCTTTCTTCAGAATCTCTAGCAGCTGTGTCATGGGGCAGTTTGGGGCAGTCCTGGCAGGGTCTCCCTTATTTCTTCTTTTGGGGTGTCTTCTGCTGCTGGTTCAGGGAACACAACACACCCAGCGCCTTCTGAGCCTGGTTTATTGAGCAAGCTCAACTTGGAAGGGCACAAGTGCAGAGAAGTTATTTTTTCTCGCGACTGTCCCTGGAAACTCATATCTGCGTGAATTCTCAGGTTTTATAGTTTCCCCTTCTTTCCTTAGATGTTAAAGCAGATTATTCAGTCATGAAAAGTCTAGTGCAGTAAAATCTCAACTCCCAAACGTTTCCGACTGAAACCTCTTCCCTCCCCTAGCTTGGCCAGACGGATGTCCTTATGGGCAGGAGTCTCCCTAGTCCACACGCTCCTCATGGAGGGATCCGCCTGGAGAAGATCTCCCCGGGAGGTGGAGTGGCTCATCGGGTGGGGGATTCGGGGGCAGGGCAGGCACGTGTGCTCGGGGCGACAGGACCCAGCAGGGCCTCGCGGTGCCGGGCCGGGGGCTGGGAGGAGTGTTTGTGGGATCGAGGCGAGGCGCAGCAGCTTGCAGGTCTAGGCCACCTCCTCCAAACCAGCTTTTCTCTCAGTGAAAGGCGGATGCTCTGATGTCCGTGTGTCCAGTGCCAGAAGAGCTGAGTGTCCTTCGCTGACACTTCACTCAAGGACAGTCCAAGGGGTGGTTTTCTTGTGCCCACCGCCTCGGCCCCCTATGGCTTGCTGCGGTGGCGGCACGGGGCGGGCGGGGCAGGCCCGGGGGCAGCTGGGGGTCCGGGGGGCGTCCCGGGCTGTGCGCCCCGGAGGACACGTGTCCCGCGGTCAGCGACGCTCTACCTGGCGGGCCTCCGCGCCCGGGCTGCCGTCCTCCCTCCCCACCGCCCCTTCCTCCAGGCCCGCGGGACTCTCCTCACGGCCTCCTTCGCGCAGACCCCGACCCAGAGCCGGGTCCGACGCGGGGGATCCCGACGGGCTGGGGGGGCGTGCGGTGCAGCAGCGACACGGCCCGCGGCGGCGGCTCCTGGAGGGACGGCCCCAGCCCCGCCCCGGCCGCCCCTCCGCCTATTGGGTCGCCAGACGCAGCCCGGCCCCACCCTCTCTGCGATCTGATTGGCTCCTGGGACATCTGCCCACCTCGCTCTACCCCTCGGCCGAGGCATGCGCCTGCGCAGTGCTTGGGGGCGTGGCCGGGCCCGTTTCCTGGCGGCCCGCGAGGGCGGGGCCGCTAGCGCAGCAGCGATGACGGAGGGCACGTAGGTTCCCCGCGCGCCCGCGACCCCCGCATCACGCGCACACCCCAGGCTTCCCGGGGTCCCCGGCCCTCCCAGCTGGGGGCGGGCAGACCCACAGAAACCCGGGCACGAAGACGAGCCTGTGTTTCCAGTGGTTCTCGGGAAAGTGGCTTGAGGAGGGGGCTGTGGCCTCCG
>PVKY010005281.1:0-17686 GCA_004027775.1 Bradypus variegatus
TCCACAGGAGTCCCAGCCTCCTAAGTCTGGTTTAAGACAAGAGGTCCCCTGAGTCCAGTCAATAAGTATGAGGTGTTGCTGTTTTTATTTTAAATTATTATCATGTAATTGATCAACACAAAAAGCCAGTATGTGTTCTTAGGAAATCTAGACTCTGGCTCGAGACCATGCCCAGGAAGGGCTGCTGCCTGTCTCCCGGTCCTCCAATGTCTCTTCGTCTTTCCCCAGCACCCCTGCCACCAGAAGGGGCAACCAGGGGCTCCACCTGCCATGCAGCCTTAGGGATCTCCCACCCCTTTCACCCTCGAGGCTGCGAGGAACCTGGAGTGGAGGATTCGGGAAAAGGGCCTCACCCGCACGTGTGTGTGCACACAGGCACAGACGTGCACACACATTGCACCCACAGTATGGGCCCAAGAGGCATATGGGAACCAGCCTGAGATCCTTACAGCCATTCAGAACTTTGTTTCGAGAGAAAATACAAAACACTGCCCAACAAACAAACAATTGCGATCGAATTCCTTCAAAAGCCGGGAATTGCCTGTACTAGAAAACTAACGGAGCAAGAAGAGAAAGGCCACGTAAACTTGGTTTGCCTCTGCAAAATTAATACCAATTACCAAAACATTTATGTGAACCGCTTACCATTTACACCTAATTACCACGCGGCACAATTATGCATATTATTAAGGATATGTCAGATTAATTATGCTGGATGTTTCATCTGATTACACCACCACGCCCTCACCTCATAGATGCCCAGTTCCAGGGGCTGCCGATGGGCATGGCTACACCTGCAAGTCTGAAAAAGCCAGACTGAAGTTGGTTTCCACACTAAGACAGGAGTCACCACTCCGCCCTTTAGCCAGAGACAGTCTAGGGGCCACTTCCCCCAGGGCCTCCGGCAGGCAGATATGCTTCAAAGGGCTACCTGGGCCGGCCGCGGGGCCCCGTGGCCTCCATGTGTGCCTGCTTATGGGGGAAGCTGGCCCACAGTCTCCTGAGGTCCATCTCTGCAAGCAGGCAGCCTGCCCAGACCCACCCATCTCCAGGACCCCAGGAGGGCTCCTCACCCTTTCTCCCGGCACACTGGGCCAGCCACTGGGCAATGTCCACGCCGTGGTCCTGCCCGGGCCCGGGCACTGCTCACTCCTCACCCTGCACGGTGTCCTGCCCTCTCCTCTCCTCACAGCTACGGGCAGCTCTGCTCAGACCCTCCCTCCCCTTTATTAATTAGGGGAACAGGGACTGATCCCCTAATTCCCATTTAGCTCAGCAGATGCTCTTCAAAAACACTGGGGTGGCTCAGTTTGGGGAAAAGACTCATGGGCAAGAGGGTTCATGACACATGATAAACGGACCTTCCAGGCACATGCAACTCAAAATCTGCCCGAGGGGTCAGGAGCGACAGGCAGGCCTGTTAGGAGGCAAAGACCAAGAGGGAACTCAGCAAGTAAGAGAAGGAAAGAAGGAACATGCACATAGACATGCATCTCCCTGGTGCCAAAGGGTGAACACACACGGCTGAATTTCAGTCCTCAGACACCTGTCTGCATTATACGCAAACTGCATAATGATTCTCCCAAAAGAAGGGTGAAATAACATGTCCAGGTTTAGTCCAGGAGGCAATCTTTGAAACAAACAAACAGAAACACAAACCTGTGATGTTATCTCCACTTTACAGATGGCAAAACTGAGGCTAGAGAGCTAAGAGACGGGCCCTGTGATACACACGTGGGAAGTGGCAGAGCCAAGATTAAGCCACTGTCTGGCCGGTGCCAGGTCTGGGGCCCCTGCCACAAGGCCACACAGCCTCTTGCCTCTGCCCAGGTTCAGGGAGGCTGACCTGGCTCACATCGTTTTCCTAAAAATTCTTTGGAAACAGCCTTGAGATGACGCTTCATTTGACACACACAAGACTCATTTCTATTTCAGAGAAACGTTAGTTTCCGCTTGTTTTCTTTTCTGCTTGCTTACCAAAAATACTGTCCCCAGCTCGTCCCCACCGACCTTCACCAGCTGACCCCGACCTGGCTTTCCATCCACTTTGCAGTTTGCCAAGCTTGCTTCGCAGGGGTGCTGCCGGTTAGTGGAGGAACGGGGTATAGGCCCTTGGGCTCATCTTTTGAGGGAGTTACTGAGAAGTAGAAACCCCCACTTGGATCCCCAAACATCACCATTCCCAGTGTGTGTGGCACGAGCACCTGGATATGTCATTTCCCTCCTCAAAGATCTGCAGTAGCTGCCTACAGTTAAAGAATAAACGTACCTGCCTTTCTATTCCATCACACTGCACCCTCACCCCCCCACCTCGAGGCCTTGTGACTCCACCGGGGGAAATCCTAATCCCCCTCCAGCCCACCGCCCAACTCTCCTCCCATGTGCAGCACCCCCAGAGGTCCCCCAGACTCCCAGCAACCTGCACTCCCTCTGTGGACAGCACCCCCACCCACAGTTGGTTGAGTTAGAAACCTGAGGGTCCCTCTGGAACTAGCCCCCCACCCTCTCCATCACTGGGTCATTCCTACGGACTCTGCTTCCTAAATGTCTCCCGATCCACCCCCACCTCCATGCCCCAGGCCTTGTCCTCATCGTGGCTCCCGGAATGTCTGTGCCAGCCTGGGCTCCCCACTCCGAACCTCACTGTCACCTTCTCTGCATGTGACTCCAAGTCCAACACCCATCCAGGGGTAACATCCCAGCCTTCCGTGGTGCGCTCTGGCCCCCGCCTCAGCCTGATCACCATGACTTCCTACGCTTTAGCCCCATCAGGCCTGAAACGCCTTGTGCACCCAGCTGACCGCTCCTGCCCTTTGAGACTCAGCTCATGTGTCGCCTCCTTTAGGTCTTCCCTGCACCCCAAGTTAGACTTCCTTTCCCTGGATCCCCATAGCGCCCCACGCACGCCCCACACTGCAATCATCTCTGTCGCCGGACTCCCACCCAGCTGCAGGCACCCTGGGGACCAGGATGGTTCCTGTCATCTGTCGCCACTGCCAGGCACGCAGCAGGTCCTTCGTAAACGAAAGGCTGAACGTTATTTGAGGCCCTGAAGCGAGGGACCCCTGGAGTTGAAACTGGAGGACTGCTGCCAGGCCTGCCTCCCCTGGATTCGAGGCTGCTGGAGGGCGTGGATGGAAGCAAAGCGGAGGCAACGCCCAGCCGCAGGGGGCTTCCCTCGGGAGCCTCCGGCACCAGGCAGGGCCCTCGGGCCAGTGAGTGGGTGCCACAAGCACAACATTGTTGCTGCTAATAAAACCATCAGGAGCCACTGCTCTGCACCCCAACCCCAAGGAGCCCCAAGGAGCCCCGAGGGCAGGGAGGTGGGGGCACCCGGGGCCTGGGACCCCACGTGGACGGAGGAGTCTTTTGGGGCCTCTGAAGACCTTCATGGAAGTCCATCAAGATGAAAGGCCCAGACATCCAACCGTAGGACGGAGGGCTGGAGGAGGCAACGGAGGCCCGGCGAGGCCTCGCTGGCTGTGGGCCCCGGAAAAGGGGGCCTGGCAAGGGGGAGACGGCGGAGGCCGCAGAAGCCCAGCTCCTGGCCCTGCCACCCCTCTGGCCTCCAGCCCCAGCCCTGCTCCGGCGTGCTCCGGCGTGACTCACAATCTGACCCTTTTCCCTTCATTCCGAGGGAGATGAGAACAAACTTACAGGGTCTCAGAGCACCCGGGTCCGGGCGGGGGTCCTTCTCGTGTGATCCCCAGCCACCCTCACGCGCCAACTTCGTGGCCCCCCTTGAGTAAAGGCACCCGCCCTCCACACACGCACCATACACAGTGCTAGCTGCTGTCATAGAACATTCCAGCAATTCAGGCAACACCCATTGGATGGGGCGCAGATAGAGAACCCTGCAGCCTGGAGGTGGCAGGGGTCTCGCAGCACCGAGGGTGGAGGAGGCTGAGCCTCTCACCCGGGTCTGCCCACCCCCCTCTGGGCCCATGTCTCCCCTCCGAGTCTGGGGCAGGGCTGGCTCGCAGAGGGACGAGTCCTGGCTTGGTTCCTGTGTCACGTCCTTTTACTCATCCTCCTGCCTCACCCCAGGGGGTCAGGACCAAGAAGTACACAGTCCCAATCTCACATCACATTGGGCAGGGGCAGCCTCAGAGGGCCTGGGCGGCTGTGGAGGTGGAGGGGGGGAGGGGGGCACCGTTGCCAAGCAACCAGGGCAGCAAGACCCCCTGCAGGCAGAGGATTTTGTACCTGCCTCAACCGTCCCCTTCCCCAGCTCCCCCTACCAGGCTTACAGCCACCTGCTCATGTGCCCCTAGATCAGTGCTGGGCACAACTTGAGCCACATGCTCCCCGGTGCCCCCTTTTAGCCCCCAGTGGGGCCCCCTGAAGCCCCTCTTTGTCCTCATTGGGTGCAGCCCTCACTCTTCCAGGGTGGGGGGGCACCCGTGCTCCACACCCTGTGGGCTCCAGTTGTGTCTTCGGCTCCCAGGGAGCTGCCCAGAACACCCAGCCCAGCAGCCTGGCAGTGTCCTCACGGCCTTGCTTCCTGCCCTGGGTCAGAACTGAGTTTAAAGTCGCCGTCCTAAGAAGAGAGCGTGGCCCTGTCCCTGTGTGTGCCCTTCCCCTCGCACCCAATCCCTCCCGGCCCAGGCCTGCGCCTGGAGGCCTCAGCGTCCCCAGTGTCCTCCCCACAACCTTTCTAGAAAAGATTAGTACCTGCTTAGCCCTACCCCTTGCTGTCCCTTGCTAAGCCAGTTTCTTATCCATTAGAAAAACTAGCCCATCCCCCAGCCCTAGGGTGACGTGAACTTTTTCATATCTTAGGAAAGCTTTAAAAAGCTTTAAAAAGGTGTTTTTTAAACTTTTTATTTTGAAATAATTTCAAACTTACAGGAGATTTGCAAAGATAATTAAAAAATAATACAGAGAACCCAGATACACCCCCTACCCAGACACCTGATGTACCAAACTTTAACATGAGTAGGGTCATTCAGAACACAACACGTTCATTTACATTTTTTCAAAGAACACAAAGGTAAAAAGATTAAGTCTTTTGTTGACAGTTTGGTGTTTATATCCCCCCAGAACTTTATCTGTGCCTGTTAATGTGGATATCTGTATGTACGTTAAGGGAGTTTTACAAAAATGAGATCATTCTGTGTGGACTGCTTGGCAACTAGTGTTTTTTTTTCCTTACCCAACACCTTAGGGACATCCTAACTTGTCAGAACACACAGATTTACCACCTCATTTTAAAGGCTTTTTTGACATCTGAATAGGTCCTCCTTTATCCATACATTTATTTATCTCTTCAGAATCTATCAAATTAATCACACCATTGCTACAAAAAACAAAAACCTCCCAAACGGGTTCGGCTTGCTGGGGTGTTGGAGGTCCCACCATCCACGAGAGATTTCCCACCTCCACCCACCTGGTCCCACTTGCTGGCCCCTCCCAGGTCCCCTCGGGTCCCTCCAGCCTCCCAGCCACAGCCACCCGGGGACCACACAGCCCACATGCTCGGTAAACCCCACATTTAACCCCGCCAAGCATACTTTAACCCTCTGAAGTGGGGCTCATGGGGCCCTGGTGACCCAGCTGATCTACCAGGTCTGCAACATCCTCACCGACCCGCAGATTCATCTGGAGCAGCTCAGCAGAGCACTGGGCTGGGAGTCAGCAGCCCAGCTTGAGCTCTCTGGTTAACTGTGAGAAATGGTCCCCCGTCCCCTCTGTGCACCCAGACAGGGCAGCCGACAACTCAGAAGGCTGGCTCGGAATTAAAAATGACCTTGACATTTGGAACAAAAACAGAGAGGGAAGATCAATAGGGGTGAGGGAGAGCAGGGCCGTGATGGTCAGAAAGGAAAAATAAGGGACCTGATTCTACATCTACATAAGGCTGGGAGTGGGCAATGCACAGCCACCGTGGAAAAAAAATTCCACTGCATCCTGGGATTAGGCTAGGAAAGCCCCAGGAGTCCGCACCTCCTCCCCGCTGCCTTCCTCCAGACGGGCTGGTGGCCGGCAATGGCGACGTGATCAGCAAAGGAGATGTGGCCTGGTGGGCCCTGCCCACTGGCTGTCCTTGCTCAGGGACTCCGAGCACCTGTGCCAGTCCCTGGGGACACCGGCCGTCAGCCCTGGGCACCTCCGCTCTGAGTTCAGAGCTCAGTTCTGTTGCCCGAGGGGACAGGAGGGTAGAGGGAGGGCGGCGGGCAGAGGCGGAGTCAGGCTGCAGAGACAGGAACCCCAGGTTCCGCCTCCATTTCCCTTGCACTCGCGGCCCCTTGCTGGAATGTTCTGGATGCTGAAACGTCTGCCTGGAGGGGGTCAAAGCCGGGCACAGAGTCCTCTGGGTAGCCAGGAAGGGGTCTTCCTTCTCCCCATCCACACTGCAATTGCCCAGGTACTCCTGTGATCGCCACAAGCCCCTGGGTTGGTGCAGTTTAAACCCTCATCTATTGCTCTCCCAAGTCCAAGAGCTTGTGTCAGGATCCCACAGGGAATGGGTTCAGCTGACCTCTTCCCCTCCCCTGCTATCCATCCTCCTGGCCTCCCCCAAAACCCACCCCAAGAAATTCTCTGTGGGCCACATAAGTCACGGGAACAGGGGCCCAATTTCTGCAAACTGATGAGGGGCCCAGTGTCTCCCACACCCCAGCTGTACAGACAATGCCCTGCCCCTTCGTCCCCCTGCCCCCCAACAACAATCAGACTTCCTCCCCTGGCCTGGAAGCCCGATCTGCTTCCCGCTCAGGTGCCACTACCTCCAACCTTTGCCAATCCCCTAAATTGGTTGTGAACGCATTCTCCTCCCAGCACTTTATTTCTCCCTCTCCTGAGACCCCAGTCTCACACTGGGGTGGTGAATTCCTTGGGCACATCCTAAACCCAGTCCTCTCTCTGTCCCTTGAAAGCCCAGCACAGGGTCTTGCCCACAGGAAATGTGCAGCAAATCTCTGGTAAATAGAATCAAATATGGTGGGAAGATGTGACTGCACTCAAGACAGCCTAAGACTGAAGAGCTGAAACCTTAGCGTGAGGGATTTAAGGTGGATACGACGACAACCTGTTAACATGATTCATTAAACCCTACAGCAGATTGCCAAGTGGTGCTGGGGGGCCACCCACCTCCAAAGATTTAGAATCAGAACCAGGACTGTCCTCATCTGTTCAAGATCTGGCAAAAAGGCTGGAAGGGGGACAACTTCTCCGAGCACTTCAGGCAGAGCCAGTCTATAAGAGCCCCCAAATGATGAGAATCATGACAACTGACAGACAGGTCCACTCGGCTAGGAGAGCAACACGTGTTCCCATCCAGTCCTCACGACACCCTCGGAAGCAGAGTCCAGGTTTATTCCCATTACAGGAGAGGAGATGGAGGCTCAGAGAACTTGTTAGTTGCCCCAGACCCCGTAGTTGGGAAGCATTGGAACCCAGGCTCCCCAAAACTGGCTCGTGTCTAAGCATGTCATATCCGTCTATCCACGGTCACCACAGTGCACACGTGAATATGCACAGACACACACGTGCTGCAGGCCTGTCTTTCCCACACACTTAGCCAAGTGGAGGCAGGCTCGGACACACAGACACAAATCTTGGACTGACCCTGCATGCACCTCAGATTTGGTCATTTCTTTAAGAGACAGAGACAAAGTGAGAAACGAGCCCTCAAAAGTGAGGTGGAAAAGAATGTGGCATCTTTACTGCACACAAGCCCACTCAACGGCCCAGCCTCAAATGGCCCCGGTAATGCCTACGATACCAAAATGGATGTGGAGACAATTTCCATGGGCCTCGCCCAGGCCCTGTCACCTGCTCCCCAGGAGAGGCCAGAGGCACACTCCACTTTCACTGGGGCGTGGGGCTGGGACGGAGGGTGGGAGAAGGGAGACGCCATGCCAGCACCTGGTCCAGGACTCCAGGCCCACGCATGCTGACGGCAGCGGGAAGCGCCGAGGAAGAGAAGGGGGCAATGGGAACTGGCTTGGTCCTCTGGCCCGAGGCCCCAGGAAACACTTCCAATCCTGGGAAGCAACTAGGCCCGGCTCCACCTCCAGAGAGCCCCCACCTCTGCTCCGAGTACTCTTAGAGCTCCAAGTTCTCCTTCAACCCCAAACTCCAAGGCTTGGTCTCATTTCAGACCCGAGGATGGGGAGGGGTGGTCTGTTTTTCTTCACCTGTTAGTGAACCAGCAGGCCTGCTTCTCGGGGCCCCCCTTCTACCTGGGTCTAAAATAAAGAGGTTTGAAGGAGTCCAGGCTCTTGCCGGGAAAGAACGTGGGTCCTTCAGGGAGGCTTGCACCTAAGGAACTGGCCTCTTAAGTAGGCGCTGGCCACTGCCCACCGGCCCCTGTGAGAGAGCGGCAGCAGCAAGCAGGCGAGAGCCTGGGACTGAGAACACAGACATCCACCGGCTTTCCTGACATCCAGCTAAATGTCCAACAGGAAACCCAGACATAACCAAGCAAGGTCTCTGTCACCTGGAGATCACAAACTGATGGGAAAGCCAGACACACGGACACAGCAGTTCAGGAAGGAGCCTTAGTTTCCCATAGCACAGGCCTGGGTTGGCTTCTTCCTGTATGAGAGACCCTGGACAAGTAATTTGTGGCTTATCCTATCTTCCTTGCAGGCTCCTGAGAGGATCACTGACAGGGTGTGATTGGAGGTGAGCTAAAATATCCATAAGGGATGGAGGGTTCACTGTGAATTGGACTCACGGAGGAAACCTCAGAAATTATCCACACCCCAGATTTACACACAGACCCCCCAACATGTGTAGACTAGAGGCTGTACCTTGACACCTTCTGCAGAGTCCGGTGGCAGACCCGCCTCCTCCAGGGTCCCATGCATACCACCTCCTTTCAAAACTCCCTCCCAGGGGAGGCCCTGCTCCCATAGACCTCTCTTCCACCACGTGTGGGGGTAAACAGGCCACCCCGCCCCCATTCCCAGGCCTGAAATCCCACCATTAGAGTCAGAACCATGAAGCTGGAATGGACCTTGGAGCTCTAGAGAGGACTCCTATCTGCAGACGTACTGACAGCTGACAGCGTCGTCTCCTATATGTCTCCAGAGCTCAGAGGTCCAGTCATTGCTGGAATCTAGAAGGAATTCCCCTCTTCTGAGGCATATGACTCTGGGAGGAGTAACAAGGAAAGCCCTGGTCAGCCTGAGCCAGGGGCTGTGCTTCTGATGAGTAGCTGAAGTCAAGCCCCAAGGAGGTGGACACAGGAGCTAGAGAGGAAGCCAGCGATGCCAGGTAGGCAGGTGCCAGACCCGCTGTGCAAGTTCACCTGGGGCCCCAGCCCGCAGGCAGCACATGCACACACACACACACACACGCGCACGTGCACACACAGACTCACACGTTCAGAGCTGCTGGTGAAACTGCCCAAGCGGGGTCTCAATGGAACCTGGAAGCAGAGGAGACCACCTTGTCCATGCCCCAGAAAGCCAGCAGGAATCTCTCCACCACCCAAGTGTCCAAATGCAGGCAGCTCAGGAAATGCTACCAGGAGAATCCCCCGCCAGCAAAGGGACAGCCCTAAAAGGGTCCACCTGACAGCTAGGATCCCCAAATCCCACAAGCCAGCCCTAACGCCCAGCAACGCCCCTGAAGGAAAGCTTCCCCGGCTGCAGCTGTCACATCTGCAGGGAGGGAAGAGGCACAGCGGAGCAGCACCTGATCCCAGGATCCCTTCGCAGCCCCAACCCAGGAGGCCATTTCAGCCGCTGGCAGCCCAGGGTGAAACATGAGGCCTGAACAGTCCCCGAGGGATGCTGATGGCGGCCTCTGGGCACAGCCGAGCAGGGCAAGCTGGGTCACAGAGCCGCCAGCGCATCTCCTGCAGGCTCCTGTCCCTGCTGGTCTGGGAGGGGGCGAGTTGCGTGGCTCTGGGGCCACGGCCCTTCATCTTCCGCCTGCAGCAGGCCCGAGCTATCCAGCTGGGTGCAGGACGCCATCTTGGGTCAAGGTGCAGCTACGGGGGGCGCCCTGGGGAGCCGCGGGAGAGAGCCCTCAGGACAGGCGGGACCCCCACTCCCCAACCAAGGCCCCAAGACCTACTCAACTGGCTTTGCAGCAGAGAGAAAGGACGGAGGACTGGAGAGAAAAGGAAAATAACAGTGGAGGGGAGGGAAGGGAAAGGGTGCCCCCAAGAAGGGAGGCTCTAGGAAAGCGAAATGCAGTTTGGCAGCCCGAGGACCGCGGGCCCCAGTGACTAGGGGCTGGGGGAGACCGGGGGCGGGCCCTGGACCCGCGCCAGCTTGGCCAGTGCCGATGGGAGGGAGGGCAGGACGGCCTGGGGGAGGGGAACCGGGGTGAGGGCGGGACACGGACCGCGGCCGCCTGCGGCTCTGAAGCTCGGGCTCTCTCCGGGCGCGCAGACTTGGGGCCAGAGACCCCGATCCGCAAGCCTCGGCGAGGCCTCGTCCTTCACTGTGCTGATGCGAAGCTTTCAAGGACACGTCTGCACCGGCCCGGCGGGGGTGCGTGTGCGTGAGTGTGTCCGCGTGAGTGTATGTGCCGTGTGTGTGCGGGGGCTGCTGTAGGGGGCGACCCCAAGCGCCCCCATCTGCGCCGCTCCCACCCCCGCGTTTTCCGGACCGGGCGGCGGGGGTCCGGGATCCTCGCCCTCCCCCGCCCCGCCCCCACACTGCGGCGCCGCCGCCACCGCCGACCGGGCTCCCACGGCTCGCGGCGGGGGCGGGGAGGAGCCAGGCACGACACCCCCCCCCGTACAGCGCCGCCCGGCCCTCCGCGGGGAGGTGTGCCCCCCAAGTGGGCACACTCCTCACCCGGCCGCCGCTCCCAGATTTGCTGACGGCCCGCACCCCCAGCCACAGGTGGCCCGAGGAGGATCGCTGCGCAGCGCTCCCCGGCCCGGCCCCCCGATCGTTCCCGGCCCGCCCCCGGGGGCCTCCCGGGTCCCCCGCCCCGCCGGGGCGAGGAGGACGGGGAGCCAGGGGGAGGGGCGGGGAGCCAGGGGGAGGGGCGGGGGGCCCGGGTCGTGCCAGGCTGCCATTTTCTGCCGCCGCTGCCGAGCCTGCGCGGGGCCCGGCCCCCGTCCCCCTCCCCCGCTCCCCGCGGGCCGCGGCGGAGGCCGATTATTCCGGGTCGGGGTCCGCGCCCTCGGGCGCCCCGGCCGCAGGCCCCAGGCGGGGCCCCGGGGCGCGGGCAGAGCCCGGAAGGTGGGGGCGGCCGGGCCGGGGCCCCTGCGGCAGCGCGGAGCCGGGCACCGCGGCGGAGGCTGGCGGCAGAGGGGCCCCCCGCGGCATTGTATAGACTTGAACTTGAGCCCAGAGCCGGGAGGAGGCGAGGAGGGGGCTCCGCGCAGGGAGCGGGCGGGACGGGAGGGGGCGCCTGCCGAGCCCGCAGGGACATCAACAAACCCTCCAACCCCCAGCGCCGCCCCGGCCCGCCGTCCCTGCCAGCAGCAGCCCTGGCCCGCGGGCGCCCGGCGCCGAGTTCTGAGGGTCCGGGAGCGCGCCCCGAGCCGGGCACTGCCCGCCGCCGGGCCCCCCGCCCGCCTCCCCGCCCTCGCTCCCCGCCTGCCTCAGGGCCGGCCTCCCGGGCCGCCAGCAGCGGCGCTCATTACCGTGTGGCCGGTCGGGCCGGCTGCGCGCCCTGGTGCCGCGGCGCCGCGTCCCGGTTCGTCCTCTGCTCTCGCCGCCGCCGCCGCCCGCGCGCCTCCCTCCCTCCCGGCCCGCCTGCCTGCCTCGCTCCCTCCCTCCGCTCGCTGTCGCGCTCCCTCTCTCCGCCTCCTCCGCCGGGTCCCCCCCTCCCACCCCTTCTCTCCGCCTTCCTCCTTCCCTCCCTCCGGCCGCCCGCGGGCCCAGGCCTCCGCCCGCCGCTCGCCCCCCGCGGCCGCGCTGGCCCCGGCCCCGGCGCTGCGGAGCCGGCCCGGGAGGCAGCGCCGACGAGGGGGCCCCGGGGCGCCGCGGCGGGAGCGGCCTGGGCGCGCGGCCGGTCCTAGCGCCCTCGGCCCGACTTCGCGGCCTCTGCGGCCCCGCCGGGGGTCCCCGCACGCCGCCAGACGCCAGGCCGGACCCCGCCGCTCCCCGACCTGCGCCAGGCCGGGGCACCCCGCCTTGGCCGCGCTCCGGGCCACTCCGCGCCCCCCGGGTTGGAGCAGAGCCCGGAGCCTCGCGGCAGCCCTCCCCTCGCGGGGCGCCCTGCTACCTGGCGCTGCCTCGGCGCTGGGTCCCCGCATCCAGCACTGGCCGCAGGGACAGCGGCCCCTCCTCTCCCCGGGCCGGTGTCAAGTGCCTCCCCCCGCAGCCCGCGGAGCCCCCGGCGGCCTTCGCCCTGCAGTTCTCCCGACCTCCGCCAGAGCCCACTGCACTCTGCCTGCCTCAGCACTGGGGCTGGGGACAGCAGCGCCGGCCCATTCGCGCCGCAACCCCCATCTCACCTGCCACCCACGCCGGGTGCCGCGGAGGACTGGAGGAGGCCAGCCCGCTAGGCAGGGCCAAAGTCGGGGCGCTAGGCCCATTCAGGCCGTCCCGGAGGCTCGGGCATCTCCATGGGATGAGCCCCCTTGAAGGGAGTGAGCTCCCCGTTCCTTGAGGTGTTCAAGTAGACTTGGGTGTCCTCATTTGGACAGTGGCAAACTGAAAGATTTCATGGGGTGGGAGGTCGACAGTGAAGTTCGTGTCCAACTCTAAGGTTCTGTGCACACCCTACTCTGTATCCTTACACTCACACCCTTCCATCAGCCAGCTGATGGTTCTCACGACTTGTGGTGTCCTTGTCTACTTCCACCAGCACAGCAACTCCTCTGCTCATCAGTCTGCTCCAAGGACCTTCTCTAGGACTTGGGGCCAGTCCCCCTGTTCCCCAGTCTTCTTACCTGGCTCCCCTCTTCTGCTCACACCCCAACCCGCCTTCTCCCACTCTGCACCCCCCCCATTCATTCATCTCAGCTCTTCAGCTACATAGTGGTGCCCTGAGCTCCCTGCCCACCATCCCTCTGGTTGGTGAGAGGGGCTGCAGGAGATGCACTCCAAAGCTATCCCACCCCAGGCCCTTGCTGTAGAACAGCGGTCCTACTTTACCCGCAACCCAGGCAACACCCCTCACCCCCACCAACTTCACCCGTTTGAGGCGGTCACGGAAACAGCATTACCAGACTTTGGGAAACAGGTAACCTTCCATCCAGGGGAGAAACTTTTCCTTCCGAAGCCTCTAAGGTTCCCAGGTCCTTCCAGGTCCCCATCCCCCGCTTCAGGGTCTGAGATCCCTCTCCCCAGTTTCCTGGCCTTCAATGTCATCCTCACTCAGTGGCTTCTGGTGCTGCTGATCGGCCCTGCTCTCCGTGGTCTCACCTGGCCAGGTTTAGAGGCTCCTGCTGCTCTTTGAGTACTGAGACCACACCTGTCATCTCCCTAGCCCAGCACTTGGTGCATACCAGCTTCTCAATCAACCTTGGCTAAATGAAGATGTGAGCTACGGGCTCCCTGCCTGTTTGTTTTCTACTTCAATATGGGCATCTGCAACCACTAAACGGTGACCCCAGCTTGGATATAGGGGAGATCATTTTTGAAAGATGATGGACATACCTCTATCTTCGTCAAGGGCTTATATAATAAGGCCTCCAAATAGCAGCGACCATTGGTTGAGTGTTGACTATGGCCAGGCACAAGACCTGGCACTTTTCCCCTAGTTCTCACCAACCCTGCAAGGTGCTTTGCATTCCATGCACTTTCTATGGGGGAGGAAACCGAGGCTCAGTCAAAGCCACACAGTTGGGAAATGGCAGAGCCAGGATTCAAATCCAGTCTTTCCTGACATCTAAACCCAGCACACTATGCCTTTAAATATTATCGTCTGTTAAAAAAAAAAAACTGAAATTCTCAGGGCCAATTGTAGACTATTTATGATGATGTCACTGGAAGCCCTTGATGTGTGTGGTCAGGGAGGCTGCCTGTGTCACTGGGCTCAAGAGGCCCAAAGTGACCACGTTTAGAGGGGTGCATCCAGTAAGAAGCAGCTGTGCGGCTACAGGGTTGGTCCCAGAGCTTGGCCTAAAGTGGCATGAGGACACTCCAGAAGGTCCAGAGAAGAGACATGTCAGTGCTGGCTAACACGACTGGGTCCTCCTCATGACCCATCATCTTCAGTTCGGATTGTTCAACCTTTGGGTCTTGTGCCCCCCTCACCTGTGCCTGCCTTGCTGTGGTCTGCCTAGAATTTTGGTTGAGCCTAGGAAATCTGGAGTGAGGGGTTCTGTCAATCTGAAGAGGCTAGGGTATGCTGTGATAACACACAACCCCAATTCTCAGTGACTTAAAAGCACAGAGGTTTTTTTTTTGTTTGTTTTCTCTTATTACATATTTGTGCAGGTCTGGGGTGGGGTAGAGGAAGGGGGCTCTGCTCATCAACTACTCAGGGACCCTGGTTGACAGAAGCCACCATCTCAAGGAGAGCTCTGGGGGTATCACACTGGCAATAGGCATTTGATGCTCATTGGCTGGAACAAGTCATCCAGCTCCATCAAGGAGGAGGACCCGCCCCAGTGACCACCATGGGGCCCTTCCAATCCCTTCGCTGACAACATGTTCTTTAATGTCTTCTACCCAGAGACTCCAGCGGAAGACTCAGTTCCCACACTCCTGACTCAGGTCTGAGAGGAGTGGTAGTGGGCTACCCTTTGGCCTCCACACACAACCAGACTTTATTTCCTCTTCATCAGTTCTCTTCTGGAATCATTCCACCTGCCTTTGCCACAGGGGGTGACCGATCTCCCTCCTGTCTGACTTGTACCTGCTCGTCCGCCACCCTGCTCGGTGATTTCAGTTACACAGCAACACCCCCATTCTTGGTGCCTTAATATCTATTCCATGTCAGGCCACCAGGAGAGCCACATCCCAGCCCATTGTCAATGTAGGTTCTTCATCTTCAACAAATGGTGATACTTCTACTTACCCTCCAGGGACAGTTGGTTGTGACATTGGTCAAGACTCTCAGTTGCCAATAGCAGTATCCCAACCTAAACTAGCTTAAATAAAGGCATTCAGTGGTGTAGGGTCTAGACAGATGGGAAGCCCAGGGTTGGGGCTTCAGGAATGGATCAGTCCGGGGCTCAAATGCCAGCTCCAGGGCTCTCTCCATCATTCATGTCATTTCCAGCTACGTTGGCATCTTTCCCTCCTACTTTAGGCAAATTTCACACAATCTTGAAAGAGGGCGACCAGCAGCCTCACGTTCAGGTTCTCCCAGCCTGGAATCCTAGTGGAAGAATATCATTTTCCTCTCACCCAAGAGAGAAGGCTTTCCTTCAGGAAGCCCTCTAATGCTTTGGGGATGAGGCTCCAGGTTGTTCTGAGCCTTGAGGTCTGAGACACACGTTTGTCCTGTCTTTTCAGTGTTGCCTTCACTCAGGGGGACATCCATAGCAAGAAGTCCTGAGGATTACTTCAGCTGTTCTGGCCGTGGTTCCAAGCCCACTCTGACCAGGTTCTGCGGGCAGTGGGATGGGGTGTTACCAGGGGGATCCCATGCCAACCCCTGAAAGTGTCTGCAGGAGGTGGCACTGGGATTGATGCATCCAGCCAGCACCCACGCAGGAGGGGTGGTGGTGTTCCCCAAAGCAAGCAGCCTTGGGTGAACATGTTACACCCCACCCCATGGCTGCCAGCGTCAAAGTGGACTTTTTCTCTCCCTCGCATATGCAGTTGCAAGAAAGCTCCTGCGATTGCTGGAGGTGGTGGCTGTACAACATGCTGAGCACACTACACTACATTGTGCAATTTAAAGCGGTTCATTTTGAGTTATGTGAATTTCGCTGCAACAACAAGAAAAAAAATTAAAAAAAGAAGCTCCTGCTAATATAAAGAACCCATCCCATCTACAACTAAAAATGCACCTCCTCTCCCTCCCAAAGGAAGATGATCCAAGTCCTGAGCAGCTCGGAAATCAAGATCTTTGAGTAACATGCATTCCTCTCACTGAGCTGTGGGTGTGGCTTCTCTTTATTCCTGCAACCTGTAGCTAAACTATAAATTCAGCCACCCCCAAAATGCCAAGTATACCATGGTGGAGGAAAAACAGTTTATCCACAAAGAAGATCAATTTTGGAAGAAGGGAGAGTGGAGAGAGGACACAGGAGTTACCAGCCCATGGCCTCCACCGCACCCAGCTGCCAGGGCTGGCCTGGAGGGGGTCCTGGGCCTGCTCCTTGGGAGAATCTACCAGGCCGTTACCCCCCATGGCTGTGCCTGAGGGGTGAAGGGACCAAGTGTTCTTTGTGGGAGGGCAGCTTCCTGCAGATTCCTTCTGAGACTGTGCATCCACTGGGTCTGGGGATTGCAATACCATTTCCTAAAACTTTATTCAACTCATTCTTAGGGAACTGGACAGAAACTAGTAACGAAGACCCAACGCTGGTGGGTAGATACTCTGCAAGCTCACCACAGATGTTGTGAACATTCAAACAAACAGTGGATGTGAACATGCTTTGTAACTGGTGAAAGGCTGTGCAAACATTAGTTATTATCCTCATTCACAGAAAAAATCATAAAGGCACACATTCATTCTGTATGATTTTATATTTTCCAGTACACAGTCCTGTTAGTCAATTCTTTTTACCCTTTTATTGGATTTCCCAGAACAACTGCCCTTAAATTCCTTTTAGATGCTCATTCAGCTGCTCACCCCCAGTAGACACCTTGACCTCTGCCTGTCACTCCAGCCTGAGCTGCCTCACCCACCCTTGGTGGAGAAGCCCTTCTCTCTACTCCCTCCACACCTCACTCCACAGCTCCCTCCTTGGCCCGTTCTCCCTTCCCTCTCATCCCAGAGGAGGCACAACTCCTTTCTCCAGCTCAGGTGTCCCCTGACTTCTGTCTGTGGACCCTCTTGCCTTACCTGGAGTTCCCCATCAGTTAGTGCTTCACTCTTGATTCATTTTCCTCTATAAATCCAGGACCTGATCACTCTCTCAAGCCTCTGTTCTGTGTCTCCTTTCCTTCCACTCATCCTCTTTGAAATGGAGCTGCCTCCATTTTCTCAAGTCATCTCCTTGTTCCCTATCCATTGTGCACAGGGTGGCTTAGGAGGGATGACAGCAGAGAGATAGTTAAATAAATACATCAAGGATAGTGAGAGCCAGATTTCTCCCTGTTGGAGGAGGCACTACAATTGTGGAAAAGGAGAATACTAGGAAGACCCATGTGGTGCTTGATTGGAATGGAAGATACTGGGGTGAATGTATGATTTCAACTGCAGATGTAAATGTGTGAGTGTGTATGTATGTGTGTATATACCCACATACAGTCCCTACTTCTGTCCACCAATAGCACCTAGAAGCAATGAAGCCCAATACCAATGGCATCCCCAGTACCCAGATTTTGGTCTCTAAATACCACTGTCTATTCAAAGGAACCAGAGGTTCCTGGAGAAATGGCAGATTCCAGAGTTGAGTCAAGAAAGGAATAAGATGCCCCTGGAATATGATGTCACACTTAAAATCAAGGACGTGCCCAAAGAATGATGGGAAATAGAAGGAGCGCCCACTGGCAGAATCTGGGACAATTTGAGCATCAAAATAAATAATGATAGTAATAGATTAGAACCCACTGAATAATACAGGTATCTCTGAGTCCATACTGATAGAAATAAATAAATGAATAAATTGCAAGCTTGATAAGGAGTTGGTATTTACAGAGTCTCAAAATACATCTCCACAATATATTAATTACAAAGGAACAGAGAAGCTTTG
>PVKY010005282.1:0-17708 GCA_004027775.1 Bradypus variegatus
TACTAACCTACCTTATCTCACTTCCTATTCAAAGTTCCATGAAATTGTGGTGTTTGAACCAACTGACTGTAGAGTTGTACTGTTTAGAAAATTGAGTTTATTTTTGAATATTACATGAGGTAGGAGTCCTTCATTTTTTGCAAATGGAGACAGTTTTTCCCAGCACCATTTGTTGAAGAAGATCATTCTTTCCAATTGAGTGGTCTTTGCCACCTTGCAAAAAATCAGTTGGCCTCAAATGTGAGAGCTGATTTCTGAGATCTCAATTCTATTCCATCTGTCTTTGTACCAGTACCATGCTGTTTTGATTATTGTGGCTTTGTAATAAGTTTTAAGATTGGGAAATGTGAGTCTTCCAACTTCATTCTTTTTCAAAGTGGCTTTAGCTATTTGGGCCCCTTGCCCTTCCATATAAATTTTTGATTGGCTTTTCCATGTCTGCAAAGAAGGTTGTTGGAATTTTGATTGGGATTGCATTGAATATAAATTGCTTTGCGTAGTACTAATATCTTAACAATATTTAGTCTTCCAACTCGTGAACATAGACTGTCATTCCATTTATTTAGGTCTTTGTTTTCTCCTAACAATGTTTTGTAGTTTTCCATGTATAAGTCCTTTACATTCTTGGTTAGATTTATTCCTAGATATCTGATTCTTTTAATTGCTATTATGAATGAATTTTTTTCTTGATTTCCTCTTTTGATTGTTCATTGCTTATGTATCGAAACACTACTGATTTTGGGGGTCTGATCTTTTACCCTGCCACTTTGCTGAATTCATTTATTAGTTCTAGGAGCTTTTTTGTGGATTTTTCAGGATTTTCTGTATATAGGATCACATCATCTGCAAATAGGGAAATTTTTACTTCTTCCTTCCAATTTGGATGCCTTTTATTTCTTTTTCTTGCATAATTGCACTGGCAAGAACTTCTAGTACAGTACTGAATTCCTGATTTTAGCAGGAAAGCTTTCAGTCTTTCACCATTAAGTAGGATTTTAGCTGTGACCTTTTTTATATGCCCTTTATCACACTTAGGAAGTTTTCTTCTTTCTTTCTTCTAGTGTTCTAAGTACTTTTATCAATTAAGGGTGCTGTATTTTGTCAAATGCCTTTTCTGAATCAATTGAGATGATCGTATGTGTTTTTCTCCCCTTCATTCTGCTAATCTTGTGTGTTACATTAATTGATTTTCTTATGGTGAATCAATCTTGCATACCAGGGGTAAATCCTACTTGATCATGGTGTATAATTCTTTTAACATGTTGCTGGATTCAGTTTGCTAGTATTTTTTTTGAGGATTTTGCATCTATATTCATAAGAGATTTTGGTCTGTAGTTTTCTTTTCTTGTGCTATCTTTACCTGACTTTGGTATGAGGATGACATTGACCTTGCAGAATGAGTTAGGGAGTGTTCCCTGCTCTTCAGTTTTTTTTTTTTTTTAAAGAGTTGAGCAGAACTATAGTTAAGTCTTCTTGGAATGTTTGGTAGAATTCCTCTGTAAAGCCATCAGGTCCTTGGACTTTTCTTTTTTGACTGAGTCAATCTCTTTACTACTAATTGGCTTCTTGAGATCTTCTATTTCTTCTTGAGTCAATGTAGGTAGTTTGTGTGTTTTTAAGAATTTGTCCATTTTCTCTAATGTTATCTAAGTTATTTGCATACAGTTGTTTATATATCTTCTTATAGTCGTCTTTATTTCAGTGGGGTTGGTAGTAATGTCCCCCTTTTCATTTCTGATTTTCATAATTTTTTAAATTAATTTTTTAATTATCCTCTCTTTTTTTCTGTCAGTCTAGTTATAGGTTTGTTGATTTTATCAATCTTTTCAAAGCAGTTTCGGTTTTGTTGATTCTATTCTTTTGTTTTCTATTTCATTTATCTACACTCTGATCTTCATTATTTCTTTCCTTCTGCTCACTTTAGTTTTAGTTCTTCCAGTTTTGAGGTTAGGTCTCTGATTTGAAGTCTTTCTTCTTTTTTAAATTAAGCATTTAGATATAAATTTCCCTCTCAGCATTGCCTTCACTGCATCTTATAAGTTTTGGTATATCATAATTTTATTTTCATTCACTTCAAGATACTTCAGATTTTCTCTTTAACCCATTGATTAAGAAGTTGTTGCTTAATTTCCACATAATTGTGAATCTTCCATTTGTCCCTCTGTTATTTATTTCTAGCTTCATTCCATTGTAATTGGAGAATATAAATTGTAGGATTTCAATATCTTTGAGTTTATTGAGACTTGTTTTGTGACACAACATATAGTCTATCCTGGAAAATGACCCATGTGCACTTGAGAAGAATGTGTATTCTGTTTTCATTGGGTCCAGTGTTCTATATATGGCTGTTGGCTCTAGTTGGTTTACCATATCATTCAAGTCCTGTACTTCCTTATTGATCTATTGACTAGATGTTCTATCTATTATTGAGTGGTATGTTAAAGTCTCCAACTATTAATGCAGATCCATCAATTTCTCCCTTCAAATCTATCAGTATTTGCTTCATTTATTCTGGTGCTCTGCTGTTAGGTGCATATATAATTGTTACAACTTCCTGTTGAATTGTCCCCTTTATCAGTACACAATGACCATCTTTGTCCCTTCTGTTTTTGTTTTAAAGTCTCTTTTATCCAATACTAGTATAGCCACCCAGATCTCTTTTGGTTTCTACCTTCATGTTGTATATTTTTCTATCCTTTCGCCATCAACCTACTTGTATCTTTAAAGTGTCTCTTGCAGACAGCATATAGTTAAGTCATGGTTTTAAATCCATTCTGCCAACCTCTGGCTTTTGACTGGAGAGTTTAATCCATTTACATTTAAAGTCAACACTGACAATACAGGACTTTTTTCTGCCATTTTGCTATTTAGCCTTTGTAGTCTTATAACTTTTTGGTGCCTCACTTCCATCAAAGACTACTTTCATATTTTTTTGTGTTGTACCATATTAAGTGCCTTCTTCTTTCTATCTGGAAGTATTTTTCATCTTTGTCCCTATGGTTACCATGAGGTTGAAATTTAACATCCTAAATATATAAAAATCATATTTGGTTTGATACCAACTTACCTTCAGTAACATACACATATATTTTTCCTATATCTGTTTGTCCCCCAACATCTTTTTTTGTCCTTGTTACCACTTATATCTTTGTACATTGTATGTCCAAACACCTAGATTTATCATTACTTTTTATGCATTTGCATTTTAGCACCCATAGAAAGGAAGAAGTGGAGTTACATACCCAATGACACAATACAATACTGGCATTTGTAATTACCCAAATGGTTACCTTTACCACAGGTCTTTATTTCTTTATGCTGCTTTGACCAACTGTCCAGTGTCCTTTGATTTCAGCCTGAAAAACTTCCTTTAGCATTGCTCATAGGGAAGATCTAGTGTAATGAACTCCCTCACCTTTTGTTTACCTGAGAATGTCTTAATCTACCTCTTATTTTTGAAAAAGAGTCTTGCCAGATATAAAATTCTTGGCTGGCAGTTGTTTCCCTTCAGCACTTTAAGTATTTCAACCTACTACCTTCTTGTGTCACAGTTTCTGATGAGGTATCAGCACTCAATCTAATTGGGACACCATTCTATGTAACATATTGCTTTTCACTTGCAGCTTTCAGAACTGTGTCCTTGTCCTTTGCATTTCATAGTGTAATCAATAGATGACAGGATAGTTTTTCTTCATGTTTATCCTTTTGGTGTTCTCTGAGCTTCTTGGACATGCATATTCATGTCTTTTGCTAAGTTTGGGAAACTCTGTCATCATTTCTTTGACTAATTCCTTCTGCTCCTTTCTCTCTTTTTTCTCCTCTGGGACTCCTATCATGCATATATTGGTGCACTTGACAGTGTCCCATAGCTGTCTTAGACTATTTTTGTTTCTAATATTTATTTTTTCTTTCTGCTCCTCAGCCTGACTCATTTCAAGAATTTTGTCTTCAAGTTCACTGATTCTTTCTTCTGCCAGCTCCTATCTGCTCTTGAAACCCTCCTGAGTATTTTTCATTTCAGTTATTGTGGCCTCAATTCCAGTAGTTCCATTGGTTCCTTTTTAAAATTTTTATCTCTTTTCTAAGTATCTCATGTTGCTTATTCATTGCTTTCCTGCTCTCCTTTAGTTCTTCGTCTGCACTTTCCTTCATCTCCTTGAGCATTTTAAGATCATTTTTTCAAAGGCTCTGGTTTCACATTCTTGTCTTCTTCATTGGTGTCTTTTGTATCTTTATTCTCTTCCTTTGGCTGGATCACCATTTCCTGTTTGTCTTGCTCTTGTTGCACACTGAACATTTTAATATTTTAAAATGTTAACTCAGGGATTTACTCCCTGGGATGTCCGTTTCTTGATTTTGTAACCAGCTGGTGATAAGACAGAGATTTTCTTGAATTTCAGCCTTCCTCTCAGGAAGGTCTACCCAAGTTGAATGCACTGTGCAGGACTTTCCCTCTCTTTCTATGCCTCTGTCTTGTTCTAGGCTTTTGCTTGTTTGTTGTTTTGGAGTTCCCCCGTTTACAGTAGTGTGGTTGATCCCTCTGCTTTCTAAGAGACAGACCTCCCTCTCCTTGGTATTTGGAACTGGCAGGCCTTTGTCCCAGACTATCTGCCTCCATAGTCTTTTACATTCCTTTTGTTATCTCACACTATTTTTCCCCCGAGGGCAAATTCTGGGAGGAAGGTCACCCCAAGAGGACTTTTCCAAGTCAGTTTTTCCCAGCTAACACAGGGCCAGGCACCCAAGAAGGGAAACAGACTGGCTCCAAAGTGCCCTGGAGAGGGGATCAGGAAGGGCACCAAAATCTTTTCCAACAATTCCCCTTGGCTAAGCCTTCCTGGCCCACCCAGCAAATGCAGGCCTTCAGCTAACTGTCTACCACAGCCCTGAAGAAATGCTGTGTCTTTAAATCTCCACCATCTCCATCTTTAAATCTCCACCATCTCCGTCCCTATCTGGGGAGAATTGAAACAATGTCTGCCACTGCCTTTGTCCAGGGTAGATTGAAACAATAGCTGCTTTTGGAGCCAAGACCCAGTGATCCAAATTTGCTAATCAAAAGCTGTGATTAGCAATCGGCCATGCCCACCCCCATTCTTGGGGAAGAGGATTTTTAGGTACCTGTCACCAGCTGCTAGCCAGGGAGGGTGGGGGATGGTGCCGGTAGCCACTGTGCTGAAAGCAATTTACAGTTCTTTACTATAATTTATCAATCTTTTTCCCACTCTTCCCTGGATGCTGTACAGTATTCTTCTGCCCTCTGGGGTTTCAAAATTGTGTTTCAGATGGTTCTTGCCTGTTTAATAGTTGTTTTGGTGGAAGGACTGAGTCCTGGAACTCCCTACTTGGCCATCTTCCCTAGAAGACTCCCACTTTTTGTTTTTAAACACCCCTTTCAAGACTTGATACTTTATGTACTATCAGATTTCCACAGTCCATCCTAAAACTTTCTTAAGTTAAAGGTTCAATTCAATGAAGCATATCTAGGAAAAATAATTTTACAAGCCCAAGACTCCCACGCTCGTATCCTCATTACAGATCTCTTCCCTGAACTCCAGACTTAGATATATACACACATAACTTTGATGTTTAAAAGTCATCTCAAACCAAGCATGCCCCAAAACAAATCCTGATATTCCCATTAAAACCTGCCATATAATTAAATAGCAACCTTATTTTTCTCATTGTTTAGGTCCAAAACTTTGGAGTCAGCTTTAACTCTTCTTTTTCTCACACACTACTTTCAAATCACCAGAAAATAATGTCGGCTCTATCTTCAAAATATATCCAGAATCTGATCAGTTATGAGACCTCATTCCCCAGCATTCCCAGTCAAGCCGCCATCATGACTCCTTGGATTAGGACAAGAACCTACCAACAGCGTTCTGCTTCTACTCTTCACCCATACAAGCTAGTCTCAATTTATCAGCCAAAGTGCACCTTTTAAAACAATAAATCAGATAATGTGACTTTAAAAATAACTAGCAACAATAACAACAAAAACCTTTTAAAAGATTCCTATCTCATGCAAAGTAGATCCCAAGACCTGACAATGACATCAAGGCTCTGTAATCTGTGTGCCACCTCTCCTGCCTTTACCTAATATCTCATCTCCTACATCTCTTCCTCTAGCTTACTCTGTTCTCAAACATAAGAGAGTCTTTCCATCTGCCCCCGTCTGGAAAGCTCTGTCCCCAGATATCATCATGGCTCAAGCCCTTTAATGCTAAAATCTTTTCTGTGAGGCCTTGACTGACAATACTATTTAAATTGTAACCCAACATTAGGGAGGCTCCCTGTCCCCCTTCCCTTTTTCATTTTTCTCAACAGCACTTAACACCATGTGACATAAGAAAGGTTTGTTTTATTTACTTTTTTCTTTACTTATTTATTTGGAATTGCTGTACTGCTATTATCCAGAACAGTGCTTGGCACATAAAAGGTACTTAAAAAATGTTTCATGAATTAATGAATGAATATGACTAATTTCATAACGTTCCTTTTACTTCTTCCTCTACAGAGTCTTGAAACTTTATAAACTACTGCCTTAAATTTGCCTGCAAACTTGCATTTTCACACATCACCTCAATTAATTTTCATTCTTGCATAAGAAAGATAGATCAATGTAAGGTAATGAGCCATTGATTTACTATGTCCAAATTGCACTCAAAAAGACAGTTTCATGCAGATTTTCCATCCCATCACTGTTCCTATAACTTAACTCTAGGTCTCTTTGTAAATTATCTCAGCAATTGTTTTCTTGGAGGTCCTTCTATTCTGTTTTAAATTTACAGCATATGTTGAAGTAAACAAAAACTTTACTGCAGAAAAAAATGAGAAAAAACAAACTATTTGAATGAATATTTAGTAAGTTTTCTGTATACAATCATACATAGGTCAACAAACATAAACATACAAGGTCAACATACATAAACTAGAAATGAACAAACAGAAAAAAAAAAAGATACCACTTAAAGAACATCAAATAACATACATATCTGGAAATAAATGTAAATTGAAAGCTATAAGACTTCTTCACTGGAAACCATGAAACATTATTAAAAGACATTAAAGAAAATCCATATAAATGGATTAGGTTTATAGATGAGAAAACTCAATATTACAGGATCTCATTTCTCCCCAGATTAATCTATAGATTCAATACAATTCCAAAGCAAAGGGCTTATAATAGCCAAATCAATCCCGAAGAATAACAAAAAGCTAGAGTACTTATACTATCAGATATGAGGACCTATTGTAAAGGCATAGTAATTAAGAAAGTGTGTGATTGGTAAAGGATAAAAATATGGACCCAGAAATTTATGGTTACCTGATTTGACAGTACAAATGCAGAGAAGAGTGGTCTTTTCAATAAAAGCCTAATAAATTGACCTCATATGGAAAAAAAATGTCTTGACCCTTAACTCACACCATGAACAAAATCAATTCTGCAAAATAAAATGTAAAAGACAAACAAAAAGCAAAAACAACAAAAAACTGATGCAAATAAAATAAAATTCTGGGTGGTTTATAGATACAAATGAGAAAGGTCAAACAGTAAAGTTTTTAGAAGAAAACATCAGACAACAACATCTTTTCGACTTTGGAGTAGACAAAGATTTCAAAAAGCACTAGCCATAAAGAAAACAAATAATAAGTTGGATTATATTAAAATGAAGAACTTTTGCTTACCGAATACATCATTAATAATATGAAAAGACAAACCATAGAGTGCGAGAAGATATTTACAATACATGAATCTGAAAAAGGACTTATATCCAGAATACATAGAAACTACAAATCAAAATGGAAAAGGTATCCCAAAAGAAAACTAAACAAAAGTCTTGAATGGACATTTCACAAAAGAGAATATTCAAATAGCCAACCAACCAACAAGAAACCCCACTCATTGAAAAAGGCCTTCAATTTAATAAGTCATTAGGGAAATACAAATTAATATCCAATGTGATATCACTCTATATCCACTAGAATAGCTAAATGACAAAGATGGAAAATACCAATTATTGGGGAATGCGTGTAACAGCCAGAACTCTCATACATTGCTTATAGGAGTACAAATTGGTTCAACCACTCTGGAACATTGTTCAGCAGTATTTTCCAAAACTGCAGAATACCCTATGATCCAGCAATTCTCCCAGATAGATATCAAACAGAAATGTGTACATGTGTTCACCAAACGACAAATACTAAATGTGCATACCAGTAGTATCTGTAACAGTCCCAGAATGGGAAGTACCCAAATGACCTTCAATAGATAGATAAACTGGAGTATATTCACATAAAGGAATACTATCAGTAATGAAAATGAACTATACAATTACATGCAACATCAAGCATGAATCTTACAAACATAATACTGAACAACAGAGACCAAACCAATAGGGTATATACACTCAATAATTCCATTTATATAAAGTACAAAAGTAGGCAAAACTAATGCTTTCAGGAAAGTGTTTACCCTTGGGGGAGGGTGAGTGGACAGTGACTGGTAGAGAGCATGGAGGGCCTTTAGGATGCTAATAATGTTCTGTTCTCGAGCTGTGTGCTAGTTAGTTACATAGATGTCTTCTGTTGGTGAAAATTCTTTAAGAAAAAACAAAAGTTTATGACAAAATTTAGTAATATAAAAACCACCTGAAATAATGTTCAAGAAATTACAAGTACAGAGCAACATTAATCAATTTAACACAGGTTTAAAACACAGCCAACATTTCACTTTTTACTGTGAAGTCAATACTTACAGTAAATTTAGCTCTTTCTTCCATCACTTCATAACCCAGTATGGTGGGTGTAGATGGTCTATCTTCCCAATTCAGTGTCTCAGGATTTTGTTCTTCACTTTCTCTTGGTCTAGTCGAATACTCAACGGAAGAATCTGTACCTGTAAATTTAGCCCTAATGAGAGGACTGCTATAGACAGATGAAGTACTGTCCATTTGATCAGGCACACTTGTCTGCTTATAGTTACCCATATTTGAGTCTTCTAACTGGCCTTTGGAAGAGTTTGAACTAGTTGAGATACTGCCAAAAGAAGAACTTCTTTGGTTTCTGCTGGTTGTAAAACTGGAAGCAGAGTTTCCTATGGGCATAGGAACTGGGACATAAGGAGTTGCCATCTTCTTTTGTCCTTTCCAACAAACCTGCACGCTGCTGAGGCTAACCGCTTAGAGAACAATTAATATCCAATCCATATTTTCTCCTTAGGAATATCTAAAAGAGAAAATGACATATTGAAAAATTACAGTCTATAATCGGGAGCATGATCCCAAAGAAAACAAAATGTTCATATCCATTTCTTTTAAATTTTGTGACATTCTATTATTATTTTTTTGAATGGAGACTTGCCCTAAACCCCTTCCTTGAATCCCAAAATATTACCTCTAAGGACTCCAATCTCCAAGGTACAGAAAGAAGCAGAACTACTCCATACCTTTCTTCTTGACCCTTATGTTATCCTTTTTTTTTCGATTTTATTTCCTTGTGATGGATTTCTGTAATGTTTATTTCAACCTGATTTCATTTATATAAAAGTGTTGAAAGGAGGGAGAGGGGCAAAAACCTTCCTAAAGTTTTATTTTCTGCTTATGGTCCTGATAGTATTATATCATACAGGAAAGGAAAGGAATGAAAGGAAGAGAGAGAGGAAAATTACTCACGTTACCTTTTGATTTAATTAGTGAAACTTCAAAGAATTATACAGAGCAATAGCTGAAGCAGAGGCTTAGATGCTAAAGGTACGTATCAACTGCTTTTGAAGTAACATTTGGATCAAAAAAGAAAACAACTTAATGAAATTAAATTTAATCAAATAAAACCCAATGAACATTCAACTATATATCCAACAAGATTAAATCATTCAAAGTTTGTTTTTCATAACTTCTTTATCATTTGTATTACTGCTTTGTCATAAACTGAGGGTATTTAACGTATGTTAAAACTCATACTCAGTCACCCTTCTTGTCAAAAGGACTAGTAAGTCTTGTATCAGATGACCTTCATAATACAAAGTCTTATCAAGTTGTTATATAATAAAGTAATTAAGAAATTGTAATACTTACAGACCAACCAAATGACAGGACTTAACATAACAACTATAGGTCCACTTACTCCATTTATGCAACTTTACTGGTGGGAAGAGTAGGAAACTAATGCACCGCCTGGATTTGGAAAGATGCTAAAATAAGATTTTTAACCCAGCACGTGGCTCTGGGCAACCTTCCCCATCATCAAAGATTCAAGGAACTCGAGCTGCTGATTCACTGCTGCTTGGTTCTGCCTGATGGCCTCTCCGAAAAAGTAAATAAAAGTCTGAAATCTCAAGCTTCTCAAGGCCGGTGGGATAGCGCTACCCTTGGCAGTTCGGATACCTGACGCAAACACCGACGTCCTGAGAAGTGACTTCTACGCAAGCGTTAATAAAACCTAATTGCGCCCATTAGGGACGTCTTCAGTTTTGCCCTGGCTTGGAGATGCTCCGAGGACCATCACCTTAGTCCCACTCTGAAAATCTCGGGCAGGTGAGGTGGTCCAACCTTAAGCAACCGGGTGGGAGAGAGAAGTGGGTGGCTAGAAAAGTGGAGAAACCCCAGCGCAGCTCGACCCTCGGCGCGACCGGCCGGGCTTGGCGCAGGCCATGGGTCTTCGGCTCGGTGGTCGGCGACACCCTCCGCTCTCAGGAGGCTCGAGAACCTCCCGCCTCCGCGGCCGGGAGCATTGCCAGCGCCTCCCCGAAGCTCGGCAGAGTCCACGGGAGCTCGGGTGGGAAAGAAATCTCCCGAGGCGCCGCGCCGCCTTCCCGGGGAGCCCCTATCGTCCGCCAGCTACCCGGGGACAGGGGTCGCCCGCGGAGCACCCGGGGCAGCACCCGCCGCCCTGTCCTACCTCAGCCCACTTCGCAATCCCGTCCCAGCGCGCTTCCCGGTGACGTTTGAAAACAGATGTTCCTAAACCACGGTAGTTCGCCTCCTCTTATAACACGGAAAGGCCTCACGTGACCCTCCTCCCAGAAAACAGCGGCTGCCCTCCTCCGCCCACCTCCGCCGGGGCAGCTGTGGCTAAGATCCCGGCGAAGTGAAGGGAGGAGCGAGGCCTGGGGCACCTCTGCCGGTAGTGACATCACGCCAAAAGTGCCCGCCCCGTGAGACGCAGACTGGAGTTGTCGGGCCAGGACTCTCTGATAGCCTGGTTGGACCTAGTTTTTGTCAACTAGTTAACGTTCTCTACCCTCGCTTTATTTTTCGAGGTGGACTTTTGAAAAACAGTGGCTAAAATATTTAGTTTGCTGAACAGGTACTCAGAAGACTACAATTCCCAGGAGGCTCTATGGCAAACATTGGTCTGGGTCCTGTGTTGCATCATGGGACTTGTAGTCATCACCAGCTTGGGCTGTTTCTAATAGGTTATAGATTGCTTTCCAGAATTAGCATCGCTTTAAGGGATGACAATCGATTGAAAGACTGGGAAGATAAAACACTGCACCAGACTGCACCATAGCCTATCTGTCCAACATTATTCAGAAGTGTGCACTGGCAGAGAAATGCTGAAATTCTGTAGTGTTTTTGGGCTTTCTGGGAAGCAATTTTATCCCAAATGATACACTGTTAGGTTTGTTAAAGTTGTGTATCTGGAGACCAGGCAAGTTATCAGAAAAGCCTTTTTTTTTAAATAACCAAATACCAGGTTTCTACTAGTCCACAGGCCTATTCATCATTAGAATTGAATAATTTGATTTAAGGCTCATTCTATGAGTCTTCCGGCTTTTGGAATAGTCTCTAAGACTGAGAAAAAAATGATAGTAATAATTTAAAAATGAACATAGGAAGATAATATGGTTCGTGGCATAATGATGGTTTTGTGGTTTTACTTTGAGAGATATTGCCCTTCCAGAGAGATGAGACATAAAAATAGAATTCCATAGAAACTAAAACATAGGTAGTCACCAGGATAGACTTGCAGCCATTAGCTTTGAGAAGACAATTCAATCCATGAATTCTGAAAGTGAATAAGGATATTAAAAGAAAAACAGAAAAAAGAAAAATGAGTCTTGGACTAGTTCTCTCACTTCAGGGACAGGGATGCAGAGACCCATAGTGAGGAAAACCTGATAGGCTAATATCTAAGAAACCAAGAAAAATTAAACTTTCAAGAAGTAAGGGTGAACAGATAGGACAGTTATGAGGAGGATAAAAATCTAGTAAACTCATTGAAATTGTCCAAGAAGAACTTCTTTCTCGAATTATTAAAAGGAACATGGCATAATATACATATTATGTTTCTTTGAACTTTCAGGGTATTTTGTATTAATAAATGACTAGATATTACTTTCAGGAAATGAACTGAAAATCTCTGGTAATTGTGCGCATTTGGATGTAATATGTCCCCCAAAATGCCATGTTCTTTGATGCAGTCTTGTGGGGGCAGATGTATTAGTGTTGATTAAGTTGGAACCTTTGGATTAGGTTGTTTCCGTGGAGATGTGACCCACCCAACTGTAGGTGATAAGTCTGATTGGAGAATTTCCATGGAGGCATGGCCCTGCCCATTCAGCATGGGCCTTGATTAGTTTACTAGAGCCCTATGTAAGAGCTGAGACAGAAGGAACTTGTTTCAACTTAGAGAGACATTTTGAAGACAGCCATTGAAAGCAGACTTTTGCTCCAGAGAAGCTAAGAGAGCACAAACACCCCAAAAGCAACATTTTGAAGAACCCACAGAAACTGAGAGAGAAGCTAGAACACAACCTGGGATCAGCAGATGCCAGCCATGTTCCTTCCCAGCTTACAGAGGTTTTCCAAGCCACCATTAGCCTCCCTTGCATGAAGGTACCCTATTGTTGATGTCTTACATTGGACACTTAATGGCCTTAAGACTGTAACTTTGTAACCAAATAAGCCCCCTTTATAAAAGCCAATCCATTTCTGGTATTTTGCATTCTTGCAGCATTAACAAACCGGGACAGTAATCAAGAAGGAATATCCTGTGGTTCAGAGTGAGGTTAAATTTACATTTTCACAGCTATTAAGACGATGCCCCGTCTCTATTAATGGAATATTTTAGTTAAGCTTTTGGATACCTCTCTACAGAGCCCACAATCAAATTGAAGTGTATACATTTTAACTTGTAGAGTAAAAGAAAACCATTTTTTCTGCCCCTTTCATTATTTTAATTTTACACAAAATATGTACCCCTCAGAAGAGCATTTCAAGTCCACCCATAACACAATTTTATACAATGATACATGGATATTGAAACTTGGGAGTAAAAAACACAGCAAGAAAATAAAAAAGCATGTGCAGCAGGAAGACACCACTTGAAGTGGTTTCTAGATCCTACCATTTCCCCTTTCTCTGGAATTGGTTCCTGAGGTACAAGGCTGGGTGCCTGGTAGCCACATTTGTAATATGAGACTCCATTTCTTTTCATAGTTGATTGTGACCATTGAGGACATTTGACCCAAGTTGTGTCCAACAGATGGTCTCTGTCAGGAATTTAAAATTTGGATAAAAGGGATGCATGTTGGAAGTCATTGGAGCTAAAGTCAGACAAATGGAAGTTCTGTCATGAGAAGGTCCTGAAGTCCGACTGCTGAGTTTCCTGGAGTTGGTCTGGCCCCTCCCCACTCTGGATGCATTTCTTTGGAGTCTGTAAGTTCACCTAGGGTCCTTTCAAGACACTAGCTTTTTGTTTCAGTCTAGCCAGACTTGGTTCTTTCACTTATAACCAAAAGAACAATGGATAAAGCAAGTTAGAAACTAAACTAAAATTAATAGCAGAATCTAATAAAATGGTTTTCCAGTTTTTGTGAATAGCTGTCAACAATTCATACTTTAAACTCCGAAAGTGTGGTATTTCATAATGTGTTCTCTGTTTATAACATAAAGAAATAAGTACTTCTCTATAATTTGCAATAACTAGATAAACAACTCTTTTTCAATGATTCTTTTGATATAATTTCATAGATTCTCTAATTTGTATACATTGATCTCCATAGGAGGTGTTTCTTTAATCTTAATATTTAGGATCTTACTCCATCAGCCTTCTCTTTTTCTCACTGCCATGAAATTATGAGTCCAGAGAAAGAATTACAAGTAATCTATTCTTAGAGTAATGGTGGGTGACCAAAGTGGAAACAGGGCAACATGACAGCAGACTTTATTGCAGTGCACCTGTGACTATGCAAGTTCCTAAACCAAGGGTAGGAATTGTATGACATTTAAGATGGCACAGAGGAGACACTGTTTAATAGTGCTATCCCTGATTAGTGATTTTCCACTCATCATATTACATAAGAAAAGTTTTGAAAGAGTTCCTTTAACAGCAAGTGTGGGAATCACAGAATCATTATCTTAGTATTGAAAGTGACCATAATAATCATGAAGATAGTTCCCCCCACCCCATTTTATAGATAGGAATACTGAGGAAAACAGAGACTAAAATATCTGCTTGAAGTAGCAGAGCCAATTAGTCTGTCTCCCAAACTAGTAAGCTGCTCACCACACACAATAAGAGACTGAGCACGTCTATCCTATTTGTTTTTCAACCTTCCAATAATGTCTTGCCTCTGGTACATTCTCAATAAACATTTGATATCTGGAAAATCTTTGGGGATTTTATGCAGGAGGATGGTCTTGCACTAGGCATTTAAAGACTGGGAGAAATTGGATAAGTAGAGGAGGGAGGCAGAGCATACCAAGCAAACCCAAAGACTTGAAGGAAGACATAAGAGTGTAGTGTTTTGTGGGACAGTGGGGAGACCAATCTGATTGGATTGAAGGAAGCAGGCTAGGGTATAGTTGGAAAAAGAGAGATGAGCTCCTACTCATCTCTCAAGTCCATCTCAAGTATAATCTGATCAGTAATACTTTCCTGGTTCCCTCAGGTGGGATTAAATTGAACCCCCCTCTAATAATCTCATTGTATTTGGTACATGAATGTAGGAACCACCACATTATGTTGTGAGTTCTTATTTATGTGTGCAGGGTATGGGCCATGATCAATTATTAGACATCTAGGTGCTGACAATACCTTTTATGATGCCTAAATGAGGCAGATGTTTCATATATCATCCTCATAATTGCTATTTTTTACTCTTGGCCCATTTTACTTGTTTATATTTCCCACCAGCTGCCCATAGATGTTTGCATTTACAACCTCTAGTTTACAGAACAAAATCCAAAACTTTGGGTAGGTTGAAACTTTTACCTACTTTTAAAGTCTTATTTATTCCAGACTGATTTGTTAGTCAACCAACCAATCACTGTTCATTGAGCACCTATCATGTGCAATGAACCTCGAAGTCCAGCCGTATCAATTTCCAATTCTAAGCTCTTGATTTTTTTCTCTTGCTAGCATTTGTTGTTGCCTTTGCCTGGAACCCTCCCATTTTTGAGGCTTGCTTTCCATCCCATTTTTGAGGCTTACTTCTAAATGAAGGTCACCTCTTCTCCTAAAGCTTGCCTGACTTCCCCTCCACTGTTCTCTCACATCAACCTATGCAAGCTTCTATTATGGCCTTATTCCCATTGATGGTGTCATCTCTGTATGTCTGCCTCCTTGACTATAACATGAACTCCTGGGTGCAGAGACTGTACCCTCTTCTTCTTCACTGGCTGGCAAAACCTCTGGCACAAAGTAGGGCTAAACTGTATAAATAAATGAATGAATAAAATGTTCTTTTTGGATTAGCTTGGTGGTTTAATATAAATAAATAAATACACACACACACACACACACATTCTCAGAGGGAGTCTGTTTCAAAGAAACAATAAATGAAAGCTCATTCTATAAAACAAATGGAAGTAACACAGCTTTGGTGAAAAAAATTCCTTCTATTCATCAGAATAGTTTGGAAACCATCCAATTAGCTAGATGATTTCCAAGGTCCACTTCAGATTGAACATTTTATGAATTGACGTCAATTATCTAAAATCTCAAGTAGATTGCAGAACAGATATAATAGCCTGATTAGCAGCACTGAGATCCATAAAAGGCATTAGGCAGAGCAAAACCAAAATAAAACAAAAAAAAAACAAAGTGAAACCTCCTGAAATTAAGCAGACCAATGAATCATCCATCACTGTATAAGTCCTTGTTTTAATTAATTCAGAGGTATATTCAATGCCAAGTGTATGAGCAAAGAAGGACATCTGTTCTCTGAGGTCCCATTGCCTGGTGCCAACAACCCAGTTTGTAAAAGACCCTTCCAAAAGAGAAAAATGTTCGCAAACGAAAGCAGAGCCTTGCCAGGAGCAGAAAGTGTGGAACCCACCAACACCAGAATTCTTGCCTATCTTCTAGGGGAGCTTGATAGCTCTTCGGGAAGGTCTTAAATTGTCTGGGATATCTCTGGCTCTTTGATTTGGGTTCCATCTGACTTTTTGATTGACTGCTGTGTCATTAAGAAAGTTATCTTTCAACCAGAAAGAATATTTATTTCCTTAAGATTTACACATGTCCCTGAGGACCCTAGTATCTTGCAATTTCTTTTAAGAGTTGTTTATCTGCAAACTTGACAGTAATAACTAGTGTGATAGTGGTATCCTTAAAAGTAATGCAGATGTGATGTCTGTTTATTTTCCATTTTGGGATGATTATAAGTCTTCATTTACAATACAGATTCTATTTTTCTCAGATATTTCGGTGTACATTTATATACTTAATATTTAATACATTCAACCCAGGAAATCAAGTTTTCTGATTCCATAAATATTCCTCATGAGATCCCCTCTACTTTGACCACCAGTTATTATGTGGCAAAGTACAGTAGATTGAGCTATGTACCCCAGAAAAAATATGTTCTTAATCTGCATTTCTGTGGGTTTGAACCCATAGTAAATAGGACCGTTCAAAGGTGTTATTTTTAGTTAAGGTGTGGCTCAGCTGAATGAGGTTGGGCCTTAATTGGGATTACAGGTGTCCTTTAAAAGCAGAAGAAATTCAGACGAAAAAAAACGCACAGGGAAGAGCCAGAAGCCGGAAGTCAATGGAACCCGGAAGAGAAGGAGAGAATATTACCCTGTGCCTGAGGACGGGATACGAGTCAAGGAACCCCAAAGATTGCCAGTAGGCAGGACCAGAATGCTACAGACTTTGGGGAGAAAGCACCACCTTGCTGATGCTGCAATTTTGGGTTTCGCTAGCCTGGAAACCGTGAGCCAGTGAATTCCCATTGTTTAAACCAGCCCATTGTATGGCATTTGCCATACCAGTCTGGTAAATGAAGACACAAAGGTATGTTCGTTTTTTTAGTCAATTCATTGTTTTGATTTATATAGTGTATTCATTGATTTTATTGATCTATAGTTAACCTACCATAAAATACACCCTTTTGAAATGTACAAACTGTGTTTTTCAGTTTATGCACAAAATGTGCCACCATCTCTGCTATCTATTTCCATTATTTCAAAAAGAAACCCATATCCATTAGCAGGCATTCCCCCCCACCCAACACACCCCTCCCACTTGCCTCCCAGCCTCTGTCAACCACTAATCTGTTTTCTGTCTCTAGGGGTTTGCCTATTCTGTATATTTCATATAAATGCAATCATATAATATGTGGCATTTTGTGCCTGGCTTCTTTCATTTAGCATAATTTTTCAGTGTTCATGATGTTGAAGCATGTATCAGTGTTTCATTCTTTTCCTTTCTAAAAGCCTTCTTGCTTTTCTCTAATCCTAGAGAGCAAAGGC